>CAUYRT010005448.1:0-46150 GCA_963574885.1 Lepilemur ruficaudatus
TGGCTGTACCTGCTTGTTTTGGTTTTCCATTTGCATGGAATATTTTTTTCCAGCCCTTTACCTTGAATCTGTGGGAGTCCTTGTGAATTAGATGTGTGTTTCTTGGAGACAGAGTATACTTGGCTTGTGTTTTTTCATTGACTCAGCCAGTCTGTATCTTTTAAGTGGGACATTAAGACTGTTCACATTCAGTGTTAACATTGATATGTGGAGTACTGTTATGTTCATGTTAGATGATACCTTGTTTTGTTTTCTGCATATCTGAACCTCTGGCAACATCAGGGAAGTTCTTCTCAATAATTCCCTCAAGTAGGTTTTTCATGCTTTTTGCTTTTTCTTCTTCTCCCTTGGGGATTTTTATACTTCATATATTGGCTTATTTCACATAGTCCCATATTTCTCGGAGTGATTCTCCATTCTTCTTCTTTTGCCTGCATCTTTGACTAGGTTAGTTCAAAAGCCTTGTCTTCAAGCTCTGAGATTCTTTCTTCTGCTTGGTCTAGCCTGTTGTTGAAGCTTTCTGCTGTATTTTGAATTTCCCTAAAAGACCCTTTCATTTCTTTAAGTTCTTTTATATCCTATTTTGTGTTATCTGGCTCTTTAGTGACTTTTTCATTTTTTTGACTGATGCCCTAAAATATTTTTTTGGCTTCTTTGTGTTGGTCTTCAATTTTATCTTCAGCACCATACTTCTTATTTGCCATCCACATTCTAAATTCCATTTCTGACATTTTGACAATTTCTTTTTGGTTGGGGTCCGTTGCTGTAGATCTATTAAGATCCTTGCAGGGTATAGAACTAACTTGTTTTTCATGTTGCCAGAGTTCTTTTGCTGGTTTCTTCTCATCTGAAATCTCTTTGCTCAGCTCAGGGCAGATAGGCTTGTGATGCACCTGTTCTCCTTTGCTGGACACTTCCATACTTAGGAAAAGGAGAGGTCCCTAGGTAGTGCTTTTGTACCCACTCCAGAAGATTGACTTGAGAGGAGAAGGGCAGATTCACTGAGCACCTGCAAGGCAGCTGTTCTGTGTTGTCTTGTTCCCCTGTGATTGTCACAGTCCAAGACAGTGCTGGATGGTCTGTGTGGGGTCATAGCTTGTTCTCCAGGCTGCTGCTGGAGGCTCAGGTAGGGGGCTGGGCAAGTCCCTCTCCACAGATGCTGACACTGCAGGAGATTGCTCTGCATGAGTTTCCTCACAGGAGTGGCCGTGGTAGCTGGGCAAGGCTACGTAGGCAGTGGCCCTGGGTGTCTGGGCTGTGGACATTCACTCCAGTGGGACCAGGTGCAATGGTGGCTCATGTCTAGCAGGTTCCTGACAGGGTATTGGACCTTGGAGGTGGCTCCTGCCAGGCAGTGGGTGGGAGCCTTGGGGGCTGGGCTGGCAGCCACACTGGAGCCCCACGGGCAGGGCTAGCAACAGTGTGAGAGTGGCAGGGGCAGAGCTGCAGGCCTAGCAGCAGCTTGGAGGCCTTCGAGTCAGGGCCCAGGGGACCAGTGTTAACATGGGAGCCTTGGGGACAGGGCTATGGGGCTGGGCTACTGGGCAGTTGGGTCTCTTCCCCTCCCAGCTCCTGCTGAGGCAGTCACTGTGGGGCTTCTCAGGTCATGTCTGTGGTGCCTGCTCTGCTCAAATCCTCCATGGGTGGGGAGGGGTGCTCAGCTCCCAGTCATGGGGAATGTGAGAGTGTCCATTCTCCCTGTTCTCTCCCCAGTCTGGCTGGAGCAATGCAGAGACAGCTGCAGCAAAGCTGTGCCCTGTGTAGACCAGGTGCTCTGGATCTGAGAGCTCAGAATGTCATCAGCTGTAGTTACCCAGGAATGGATGCCACTCTGTTCCTGCTGTGCCTGCTCTCCAGTGCAATGTTCCTGCGTAGACTCCACACAGCTTCCTGATCAGTCTGGAGGTCTGTGGTGGTGATGCTCCCCAGCCCAAAGCTCAGGCCACAGTTCCCCCAGTGGGAAGTGTGGAGCCCCAAGGTTCTCTCCTCCTGTCCTTCCTCACACGTGAATGCCTTCCCAAGGTACCTTCCAATCTTGCCGAGTGGATTGCCCTGTCACCTTCTCCTTCACTCTGAATGTCCCTCATCAACTCTCCAATGATTCACAATGCTCTCTCCAAGAAGGCCCTTTCCTAGGTGGACATCCACCTGCAACTTTCTATCCTCTCCTTAAAAGGCATGTGTAGGCTGTTTCTAGTCTGCCATCACCTCTCCCCATTTTCATGGAATCCCAGTGTATGTGTGTTCTTACAGGGGAAGTGAGGCTCTTGTAGACAGCATATAGTTGGTCTTTTTAAAAATTCATTAGCCACTTTGTGCCTTTTAATTGGAGAATTTAATTAATTTACATTCAAGGTAATTATGGATAGGTGAGGACTTACTAGTGCCATTTCATGAATTGTTTTCTAGTTGTTTTCTAGATCCTTTCTTCCTCTTCCTCTCTTACTATTTTCCTTTGTGGTTAAGTGATTTTCTCTAGTAGTATGTTTTGATTTCTTGCCTTTTTAGTGTATCTATTATAGGTTTTTGCTTTGTGGTTATAATGAGGCTTACAGAAAACCTCTTATAGTAGGTTATTTTAAGCTGATAAGCTTAACTTTGGCTTGTCATTAAAAAAAGTCTACATTGTAACCCCACTCCCCTCACATTTTGAACTTTTGCTATCACAATTTACATCTCTTTATATTGTATATCCCTTAGCAAGTCATTGCAGTTGTTATTATTTGACTACCTTTGTCTTTCAACCTTCATACTAAAGATATAAGTGATTTACACACCATTGTTTCAGTATTAGAGTACTCTGAATTTAACTGTGTACTCACTTTAACCAGTGAGTTTTATACTCTCAAATTTTTTTTGTGTTACTCATTAGCATCCTTTCGTTTTAGCTTGAAAGGTTGTCTGATATCTCTCTTATCAAGTGCCTCAATGGCAGAAACACAGAGTTACTCCCAAGATCTACATGCTGGTCACTTTCTTTGTTTCTACCTGACCACTGGGCTGTCAAGTCATGCCATTTCCTGTAGTGTTTTGTTTCCTGTGAGGTGACACTGGAGTGCGCTTCCTGGGAAGCATCCTGGAATGCCAGGGAAGCTGGATGACTGCCTCTGGTTCTCTTTTCCTCTTGTAGAAACTGAGTCCAGGGAAATCTTCTCTGTTTGGGGTTGAGCTCACTTTAGGGAGGGGGCAGGGTGGCACGGTCAGAGTGACACCATTCTTCTTACCCTTCTAATTTGAAGTTTGTTCAGTTCTCTCTACCACAGGGGTGTCTCAGACTTGTTTCTCGGTTTTGGAATTTTCACAGGGATGTTCTAGACTGTGGATATTTGCTAGTTGAAGCTTCTGTGGAGGGGAGTGGTGGTGCTTGATACTTCTACTATGTTGATGACATCACTCTTGAAGTGTCAGATTTTTCTGTTTGTATCCCCTCTGAGGGTAGGGGTTCTCTGGTCATTTCTATGCATCAGCATCCTAATTTTGAGGGATGGAGAGGAAATGATTTTGATACAAATATAACTCTGCATTTTAATTTCAGAACTTTCATCCTATCCAGTCCCTACTTCAAAATGTATTTTATTCAAGCAGATGCTGCCAAAATGAGTTACATTAATTTGTCTTTCTGGATGGAGGTGTTTCTAACATAGCAATTATATATTTGCCTAGACTAAACATTCATTTCATTTCCATCAGTAGCCTCTTCCACTTTGCTTACAAAATAAAAGATGTGAAATTGGTTATCTCAGTTCTGAGAACAGAAGATGTGTTTAAATTACATAAAAGATTCTTTAGGCCAAGGCATTTGACTGACAACTGCAATAGTAAAGCAGCCAGAGAAAGGAGTTAGCATCAGATCATTCACCGTCTCAGAGAGAATTTTATTCTGTTTCCTCTTCCTATTATAACATTTGTCATGAAATGAGTCTACTGAATCTTAATGTTCAATGTATCCTCATTCTGATTGTGTGGCACTCTCATGACAAAAAAAAATTAACAGGAAACAGAAGTCAAATATATACTCTTGTGACAGAAAATGGTATGGGATGATTCTGGTTTTGGATTGTAATCAGGAGCATGAATAAAGTAAAATAAAATTAGTTGTATGTGGGAGGGACAACATAAAAGCTTCATTTCATAGTTATAACACACTTGTCAAATTGTTCTGTAATAGTAGCAAAGTTAAATTTCATCACTTCAACTCAGGAAAGCAGTTGGCAGTCAGTATTCTCTGGCCCCTGCAATCTGGGAACATAAAAAAGTGTAATTTGATTTTTTTGCAATTACTCCTGAAAGAGATTAAATACAAACTGATCATCTGTTGTCTTTATCAGGAGATGACGCTGCTCAAATATTTAAGCCTACAATGCATTTAGATGATATATTAGGAATTTAACTACACACTCAGATGTAAAATAAAATTGTGAAGAAGGCCTTCTACCCACTTTCCAAGCCTGGAGCAGCCTAAGCTAGAATGGGAGGAAGTTTTAAATTGGGTGAGATTCTAGAATTTTAAAACTGGAAGGAATCAGACTTTTTATTAATTGGTCATGATCAGAAAAGCTATGGGTCCTTCCCAAGCTATGATATCATGCAAGAAGTGGGGAGAAATGAGTCCTTACCACAGTCCTCAGAGGTAGTGAGTAGGGTAAAGAATGAAGGTGCTTTTGGCTTGCCCTTAACCAAGTCCAGCTAATTAAATCCATCTGCTGCACAGGCAATTTATTTGACCTAGGGTCAGGCATATATTTAATAATCAATAAAGTTTAACTTATTATAACCACAATATAGTATATATCTCACCAAGTCCATGGGTATTTTTTAAATTTATTTTATTGATTTGGTTTTTGTTTTGTTTTGATTTCTTTCATATGTTTTCTATAACCAGTGAGTTCTAGGGGAGAGGGCACACTTCATACTTCTATTAGGGTGACACTTAGGTATGTTGCTGTAACTAATGATATCGTTGGCTTAAGCCAAGTTTCATTCCTCGCTCATATCTGCCAAGTGTGGGTTCGTAGGAAGCTGGGAGGCTCCCCTGAGTTTCTCAGAGACTCGGGGTGATAGAGCCTCCCCCGTCTTGGGACCTCACCAGGTCACAGTGGCTTCCAGGGTCTCTGAGGAAGGGCAATGAGGCCTTGGAGATCTCACACTCAGTCTTAGCTGCTTCAAGCCAAAGAAAACACATGTGACTTCTCAACACAGCCCACTGGTGAGAACCAGCCGCCTGGGCTGGAGCAGCACAGCCCTTTCGTGTGCTGTGAGAATTAGGCAGAGGTGGACCCCAGAAGACTCAACAGCTGTGTGATTCCCCAATAAGAATTGTTCCCCCAAGTTTTCAAGCGTTGGATCTTGTGAGATTGAAATCTCAAGAGCAAAGATTTCATTTATTTCCTCTAAGAGAACTATTTAACCTATATGCATGTTTAGGAAGGGAGTGGTCTCCTTCCACTAATTTTCTTGCCTTAATTCTCTGGATTTGGGATGAAGCTCAGGAGTTTAAACGTCTCATCAAGGAGGTGTTTCCTGGCTACCCAGTTTAGCATGGGTCCTGCCCACCCTTCCCTGCCCCATTTTTCTCTCTTAGCAATAGATTTGCTGCTTTCACAGCAACATCACAGTGTATGATTATTTTACTTACTTTTTTTATTAATAGAATTTAAATTTTTGACTATTTTCCTCACTAGAATGAATATTCCAAGAGGTTAGCGGTGATACCTCCCTTGTTTACTGGTTTGTTCTCAGTTCCTTAAACTGCCTGTCACACAGAGGGAATCAATATGTTGTTTGCTCAATGAATGAATAAATTAATGACTGTTTTTAAACAAGACTTCTAGGTCATTCTGATGCAATTTGTCCACTGACCACACTCTGATAAATACTACAGTGTATTTGCTTATCCCTTTTGAAATCAATAGTCCTCAATTTAATTAAACTTAATTTCATTTGGTTCAATCTACTTTTACAGCAGTACCATAGGCAGGGGCTACAACCCTGTTAATCTTCCAAAAAGAAGGTTCTGGCCCCTCTACCCACCCTGACACACTAACTAGTGCAGTCGTCGGAGCCCAAGCACACACACACGCCAACCCTGACACTCCAGCGCTGTAGGTGCACGACAGATGTGAATACTTGTGATTTGTGGCCACTCGGCATCTTTCTTCTTTCCTAGCAGTGTCACGGATGTCGGGGGGTAGGAAAGCTGTCCTCTCCACGCTTGGGACCATCACAGTACTGTCTATCCGAGCGCGAAACAGCCTTCTCATCCAGAAACGTGGCCACTCGTACTCCTTTTCCCAGGCCTCTACATCTTGAGCTGAGTAGGGCAAGGACAGGCAGAACAAGCTGAGAGCCTCCAGCACTGGTGCCCGGTTGAGATGGCTGAGGGGTTCCCCCTGCCCTGAGATCCCAGCCTTCTCCGCTGCCCATCTCGTCCCTGTGTCTTTTTACTAAGCCTAGGCTTTCCATCTTCCGTCCATTCTGCCTCTCTCTTTGTCTGTGGCAGGGCCTTCTAGCTAGCCACCCAGTATCCTTCTGCCTCAGTACAGCCCTGATCTAATTGGGAGTGACAATATACTCTCCCCAAGAGTGACATTTTCCTATTTCCCTTGCTACATGCCACAGTTCTAACCAATGAGACATAAGCCAAAGTTGTTGGGTAGATTCTCTAGTGAAGTTTCTCAGAAGGGGAGGCCTGTCTCTCTTGAGTATTTACTTCCCAGACTACTTAAGGAAGGGTTCCTCAACATTTATTTGGTGTCGGGCAGACGGGAGGGGAGGAGGGGATGGATATGTGCATACATAATGAGTGTGATGTGCACCATCTGGGGGATGGTCAGGCTTGAAGCTCTGACTCGAGGGGGGAGGGAGGGAAGGACAATATACGTAACCTTAACATTTGTACCCCCATAATATGCTGAAATTAAAAAATAAATAAATAAATAAATAAAGGAAGGGTTCCTGGGTGAGGACAGATGCTCTTTCGCCCTCTCAGCCTTGGCCACATAGGCATGTTCCATCATGAGAAAACGGCCATGAAAATATTAACTTACACAACAGACAATCTGATTCATCACATTACAAAGTGTTTCATTTTACCCAAAATATGATTTCACTTGGTTTCTTTAAGTATCATATATCCCTCCTCCCTAACTCAGTTACACCTAAAATAAAGTTTCGGATACTTTTTTGTTTCAGTGTTACATATTGATGAAGAACTCAGCTCCAGAAACAGGTGGAGCTGAATTTGGATCTTAGCTCTGCTCATTTCCTCAGGCAGGTGACACTGCCACGCTGAGCTCTCGGCCCCTCACCGGGAAAACGGGAACAAAAATGCCCTCACTGCAGAGCCCCCCAGTGAGGATGAAATGAGATAATACTCTTAAAATGCCTGTCTTGTAGAAATGATAAATAATGTCAGCTATGATTATAATCAGTATTATTGATCACGAAATGCAAACCACACATTGATTCAGCCTGATGCATGCACTGAGAGATTCCATCCAATTCGTGCCAACAGGAGCAATATTAATGGTGATTTTCTAGTTTCCATATGTATTTTCAGAATCATTTTTGAGAAATAAAAACATGTCATCATTCTTGCTTTCAAGCCTTATAATTCTGACTGCTCTAAAATTCTGCAAACATCTTTGTCAATAGAACTTCTGATTAATAGTATTACTACAGTTCTGGGAAGAGGTAGGTTTATTTTTATTTTTTTGCATTGAGATACATACAATAAAATGTACCAGCCATAAGTATTCAGTTCAATGAATGTTGACCGTTGTATAAATCTGCGTAACCACAATCTAAATAAGATGGAGAATATTTTTATCATCCTAGAAAGTTCCCTCATGCCTCTTTCCAGTTAATTTACCCCCCAACGTAACCAACTTCTGAATTGGATAATCGCTGAGTAGTTTTGACTTGTAGAATTTCATATAAATGGAATCAAACAATCTGTACTCTTTTGCTATCTGACTTCTTTCCTGCAACATGTTTGAAATTCACCGGTGTTGTAGTTGTGTGTGTCAGCAGCTCAGTCCTGTTTTGTTGCTGACTGTTCAGTTGCAGGGGATGTGAGACAATGTATTGATTCTCCTATTGATGGACATTTGGGTTGTTTCCAGACTTTGGCTGTTGTGAACATATTTGTACAAGTCTCTGTTTATTCAAATGTTTTCATTTCTTTTGAGTAAATACCCAAGAGCACGGTTTCTGGGTCATAAGGTAGATGTATATTTAATCTTATTAGGAGACATCCAAATAGCTCCCGAAGTGCATGTACTGTTTTATATTCCCATCAGAAATGTGGGCTCCAGTTGCTGGCTTGGTGCTGACAGTCTTTTAAGAAATTTTTGCAAGCCATTGTAGTGGACTGATCTATTCTTATTCTGTGTCTTTTTTCTTCCTTTTGGATTAAGAACATATTTTTGTTATTTTACTTTATCCTGTTTATTGAATTATTGGCTATACCTCTTTGCATGATTTTTTCAATGTGCATCTCTAACTTTGTCTTCAAATAATAATGCATTAATTCACAATGGGAGAACCTTGTAAGAGCATCATCTCATTTATTCATTCCTGTATTATGTGCTCTTCTGTCTTATATTTTATTTCCACATTTGCTATCACCCCACAATACGTTATTATTTTGCTTTAAACAGTTGATAGTCTTTTTAGATGTGTGTGTATGTAGGTGTATCTTAAGATAAAATGTTTTAAAAAAATAAATGCCAGATATTTATCCTCTCTGGGCTCTTCCTCTCTGTCTGCTGATGTGACCTTCCATGAGGGATCATTTCTCATCAGGCTGAATTATTTTTTATTTTTTATTTTTTTAGCATTTCTTGTAGTTTCAGTCTAGTTGGAGACATCTCAACCTTTATTTGTTTGAAAATGTCTTTATTTCATCTTCACTCTTGCTGGATAATGTTGCTGGATAAAATCCTCATCCTTATCTTTATATGTTGACAATTTTGTTGTTATGTTTTGCTTTGCTTTTTAAAACCATAACTTTAAAGATACTATTCTGTGTTCCAGCCTGGTTAGCTTGCTTTAGTTGTATGAGCAAACAGAATAAATGAGAAAAGCTAGACATCCAGATATATTAGGGATAAAAGAGAAAATAGTCTTACAATACCCAGTCTCTTTTTTTCTGTGCACCCCACGCAGTCTTTTTAGGAGAGGAGGCAGGAGGCCGAGCATGGCCTGCAGAGGGGCTGTCCCCAGCGGATCTATGTCCTGGGCGCCAGTGCCCAGATCTAAATGCTCTTTCATGTGAGCTTCCTGTCCCAGCCCCCTCAGACCCTGCAGTGAGGTCTTCCCAGCTCAAGAGCCAGGTGGGGTGTGGGTGGGAGGTGGGCTCTGTCTCCCTCAGTGGTGAGGACTCACAGGCAGAGTCAGTGGGATTGAAAAGAATAAATGTGTGGCAGCCAGCAGTTGGCTCCATGTGCGTTCAATCAGCCACACTTTTGCCTCCTGGGCAGCGAGAAGGAGGACCCCGGGGCTCAGAGAGCAGGAAGCCTGCAGCGCAGCTGCTCCCCAGTCTCCCCTGGTGAGGTCAAAAAGCCATGCGAACACCCTTTTTCAGCTAAAACCAAAGTAGCCTCCAGAAATGAGCGATGGAAATAGCAGGCAGATCATTCTTCTGCACCTCGGAGCAGGAGCCACTAATGAGTCTAATCTGTCCACCTTCCGACGCCTTGGCTGTCTGAGACGCCCCCGCAGAGGGACAAAGCCCATTGACTTGTGGCTCCGTAACACTCAGCTCCCCAGATTACACTTCAAATGATGGAGTGTTCCAGAATGCTCTCTGCACACAGAACCGGGATTTGTAAATGAGAGAGAGGATCGTGGTTGACGTGCATCGCTCAGAGGGCGCCTTCCCAAGCTGTGACATTCTGTTTCGGGTGAATGCTGTGCTCCCCCGCTGCATCCCTGGCCCTGACTGCCGCGGCATGATCCGTGCGCAGTTCTGATGAGAAGTATTTCTTCCAGAAGCGCCGGGGCCCTCCTCCCTCCATCGTGGACTAAAGTGCAGGAAGGCCCAGCTCACTTACAGTTTGTGTTTATGGTTCAGCATCTTTGTGATCTCTCAGCATTGATTTCTTTTCTCCTAAACCCTGTGCCCTCCCTGACGAGTCAATTTCAAGTGACGATCTGTCTGTGCAGCTGTGATCTGGTTGCCCACTGTGTAACAGCAGCAGCTTCGAGTCTGGGAGTCTGTAGCTTCAGGACCATCTCAGGGAACTGCCTGGACATACATCCGTGACTCTGAGCATCCTTGTGACCACTTCATTGAGAGTGCAATAAAGGAAATGAACCTAACTCCATGGTAAGGCAGCTGGTGTCAGCAAATTCAGGTCGTTCAAAAGAAAGAAATGGGTTCATAATAGGGTCCTCAGTCAGCCAGAAAACTTAAAAATTATTTCTGGGACACCTAAGGTTGAGAATTTCTGCAGATTTCCAAAGGAGGTTCTGACAGTTATGTTACGGACTCCACTTTACACACCCCCCTGGGTGACCATGGTGTCTGCAGTTCTACGAGATGGTCCAGATGGGACACTCTGCCCCACCAGTTGTTGACAGGACTCCCTAGAGCAGCTAGAATCTGTGAGAATAAGTTGAGAGTCAACAGGGCACATTTTCACTCTAGTCACCCTGCCTCCAGCCATATAGGTAAGGCATTCAGGTGCCTGCAGGTGCCCCATCCTGGGCAAAGTCCATGTTCTCACATCCTCCCCATGTCCCACCACACGTTTGGCATCTTCCCTTGAGTGTCCTTGGATCTATACCAGCCAGCCCAGCTTGATTTGCCAAGTTCCAAATTACAGGTGCTCAGCTTATGCCCATCCAAATTACATGGGGAATTAAAACTCCTTTTTTGGAGCATAGTTTTGAGCCTAGTAGAGCTGCATTATGATTCAGCTTGTGGCTACACCAGCTCATATTACAGATCAAGCCATTTCCCCCTAATCACACGTCCTACAATCAGAGGGAACTTGGCGGCACAGCTGCCTGGGAAGAGCTGGGCCATCATCTCAATGCTGTTGGCTTTAGGTAGCAGCTCAGCCCACTGAGCAAAAGACAAGACCATTTCGGAATACAGGTGGATGTGATAAACATCCCCCGTGGGTGAGAAGACACAAATCAAGCCTATCACAGTCTGATTAAGGCAGGACAGCACTGGGGGAAAGAACACATTAAAACACCACTAGGCACTCAGCGATGAGCTTGTAAGGTCAAGAAACCTAGGAAAATGAGAGCACTGGGGAAGATGGGCTGGCTGGGGACGCCTGCTGGTTTATACGCTGTTTACCCTAAAGCATTAAAGATGCAGAATGCTCATCAAGCAACTTCCAAAATAGCAAAAGTATGACCCTTCCCTTCTCAGTCATACTCTGCTAAGGGGATTTTTTTCCACCTAAAAAAGACAATCAAATTAATGTTTCCATTTGGGGTAGGAAAAAGAGAGTGAGAAATAATTAGCATATAACCTATTAAAGTTTTTTTCATAAAGTTATTTCCATTTTGCATAGTTTATGACCAAAGGAAATATATATATCTGCCCTTAATGTGTCTAGCAAAAAAATAAATCCAGTGCAGAAGTTTTTAAAACTTGCTGAATTCAGTTTCCAGAGGATGATTTTAACAAAGCAGTAATATAATAATAATAATAATTGTCCCTTTAGTACCTCGAGGATCTAAATCAAAATGAGCTGATATGCTTTTATTTAACTCTTAAACATCATAAAAATTCGCAGGCTTATTATTATGCCTCAGAAGCATGCCTTCTTCAACATGCTTCTGTGTGTACTAAAAAACTAACAAAAGGGTTTTATGTTTTTCAAGAAAGTACGCTGGTTTTTCTGCAAAGGCATCTTGTGATATATTGAGTGTGTGTTTCCTGAACACAGCCTCATTCTGACACGACTCTAGTGGTTAATTCCAAGTCGCTCCCACACAGGTAGCAAATCACAGAGCTCTGTCCTCTGAGTTTGGATTGAATGAACAGCTGACTGTTCCTCGTAACAGCAGTTTTCAACCAGGAGCAGATTTAGCCATAGGGGACATTCAGCTGGAAACATTCGTTGTGGTCACAGCTTGGGGGTGGGGGTGCTACTGGCACCTAATATGTAGAGGTCAGGGACCCTGCTAAACCCCCCGCAGTGCACAGGACTCCCGCACAGCAAAGAGTCACCCAGACTAAACTGTCAACAGTGCTGCAGTAGAGAAACCCTGTCTCACCCCTGTGTCACGTCGTGAAGCTTTTTATCAAGCAGCAGTCACTGTCCTCACAAGGAAGCAGAGCGCCAAGGATCAAACCTTGCCCTGACAGCAGCCTGGCTTGCTGTGCTCTGACGGAGGAAGAGCACAGAACAGTGTCGAGGGGGGAACAAACACAGAGATCGATACCGGCCCCGCAGCTGGCAGGTGTGACAAGCCAGCCAGGCAGCAGGGCGTGAGGAGGTGTGGAGATTACTTCAAAGAGATGCCAGCCCGGGAGGAACAGATCTGAACAGGCAGCTTGTTGTGGCCAAGAAGTTGACTCTTGACCTGGGGGGATGATCGTTAGCATGCGGCACAAAGTAGAAGGTGGTGAGATGTCAAAAACCAAAATGGGTAGAGAGACGGTAGAGAGATGGAGCATTGGCTGAATTAGTAGGAAGGAGAAAAGACTATTTCAAAAGGAAAAAAAGTTACATTCAGCTTAGCAAATTATGCATTTTAGGGCTGAAAATACTGCTTTCAGGAGAAGCTGCAGAGTTGAGGTGGCTGTAGAAATGTCTTAGAGGCTGTGAAACTTCAGCTGGGTCTCGAGATAAAAGTAAGACTCAGCAGAGAGGAGGACATTGAATATGATCTTCTTCACTCACTTGCTGAATAAAGTTGGTCAATCTCTTGAACCCCACCATCCTCATTTGCAAAGTGAAAAGTATTGCAAAATTTGATCCAGAAAGCCTGTTGTGAGCATCGGCCTTATACAGGGGGGCTGTGAAGGGTGCATAAATGAGGAAGACCCTCACTCTGCACTTAAGGGGCTCAAGTCTACATAATCTTGAAGGTCCCAGATCTTGAAAGTCCCTGGAGAAGTAAAATTCCTTTTATGATTCCATGGTAAAACACTCTATGCAATTTGGAATTCATTAGGTCACCTCGTTAACCCTTAAGAAATTGGAAATCTAGACCTTAAAAAAAGGGAAAGAAATGGCAATTGGAATGCAACAGTAACAGTGAAATGACAAATGTTTATCACAGGAAAGCAAAGGAACAGGCTGTTACTGCTGCACGGCAATGTGCAAGGTGTTGTGCAGACTGACCCCATTGCAGGAGCTCAGATGCTCAAGGCTGTGGATCCCAGCAGCCCTGCAGTAAAACGTTCCCTTAAGTACTAGGTCTGTGCAATTCCCACACAGGAGCAGGTGGTTGGTCTAAAACTGCAATCACCTGTCAAGGTAGAAAGGCCTTACTTATTCTCATAACTTTGGCTTTTGCCCTCTGAGCTATAAAGCCCATGTACTCTTCCAACTACACCCAAAGCTTAAAAGCCAAAGCCAATGAAACAGGAAGTAACAGCGTAGTATCAGAGAGGAATGAACAAGGGAGTTCCCATCTTTGTTACAATGCAAGTGAATCCCAGGCAGTCCAGGAGACCTGTGCTCGATCCCCTTTATCTGCCTTTTAACACTCATCATAAAATTGGTGTTTTCCTTGCTAATGAGAGATAAATTGAAATAGCAAATTGTGACCATCGTATAGATCTTAAGTAAGTCCCACCAGGACCTGTGTGCACCTTTCCCTGAGGCATAAATTTCTCGTTATCGCATAAAGTGGAATGCATGATGCTTGCAAAGTTTGTATGAGAAATTTTTGCCCCCAAATTGAGCTAGTTGTTTGCCAGAAAAGACAGAGCAGGACCTGCTTTTTAACTGCCTCCAATGAGGTGACAGAGTTGTCACTTTTGTCATGCTGTCCGGGAGCACTCACAATGCTCTGTCTTCTGAAAAGGTGCACGAGTCCTATTCTACTGGGCTATGTGAAAAAATTTCCCTCACTAGCAAAGTGCTGAAGGCTATACGGCTTTCCCTAGAAGGTGGATTATATAGTGTTTATTAAGGAAAAAAGGGCAGTAGAATAATATTTTGCCCATACTCTTGGTATCTGGATGCCATGGAACTTCCTTCTCTTTGCCTATTTCAACAGAAAAAAAGTAGACTCAACCCAGGGAGGAAAGGCAGCCCTGATTTTGTTAAGTGTCTGACATTACAAGATAAAGGTTAAAAATTCCTTTAGGCTGGGATTTCCAAGGGCCTGGTCAGGGCCTCGACATCCTTGAACCTCTTCTCTGTTACAACCCAACTGTGGTCATTGCCCGCTGCTCAAGAGGAAGCCAATACACTGAGATGGCAGGGGTCATGGCAGAGAAAGAGTTTAATGTTGCAGGTGCCATGTGAGGAGATGGGAGGAATTTCTCAAATCAGTCTCCCCAAGAGTTTGGGAGAAAAGATTTTTAAAGATAGTTTGATGGGCAAAGCTAGGGAATGCAATCTGTTGATTGGCTGGGGATGAACTTATAGGATCAGGAAGCAGAAATTGTCTTTTTGTGCTAAGTCAGTTCCCAGATTACAAGACCAGTTGAGTTGATTCCTTGGTATGCGCCACTGGTCTGGTTGGGTCAGTTGGTCCACTGGAATGCAGGACCTAGAAGATATCTCAAAGACCAGCCTTAGCTGTCACAAGGGTGATGTTACCTATGGGAGCAATGAAGGAAGATAAGAATTTTAATGACCATCAGCTATGTGACTACTGAGTAGTAAGCAATGATAGGAAAGCAAACTAGCAAATAATAGCTGATTTTATATATATTTATATATGTGTGTGTGTATGTATATATGTATGTGCATGTATATATATATTTAAAGAGTCCTACTAGTCTCTGGGAAGGGAATAAAAAAGATTGAATTGATTGTTATGATTTTTTATAACAGTCAAATGATGATTTATTTCAATTGTAGATTTTAATACATCCCTGTAAGAATCTTCTTTCAACTAGAGTAACACTAGATAGCCTTTAAGGTCTCTTATAACTCTGGGATTTTATGGTTCTTCAAGGCCTGATGATTAATGTGAAGTTTATAATGATGCTTAATAAAAGTGAATACTTTTAAAAATTCCATCTACAAATAAATTATATACATATTAAAACAAATATCAAGAGACTTAAACCCATTTAATGTAATTTTTGATAAAATTACATTAAATACAAATGAACTAAACATTCCAGTTAAAAAGCAGAGATTGTCAAGTGGATTAAAAATTTATGTTGATGTCAACAAAAACAATTACTTTTAAGTTTGAAAATATGAATTGTGCAAACACTAAGCATAAGAAAGTTGGTGTGGTTATATTAATATCAGATAAAGTGGACTTCAAGAAAGTATTTAGCAGATGTAGGGAGAGAGTCTTATTGATAAGAGGATCAATTCTGCAAGATTAAATGGAAGCTCTCAGTGAAGCAAGATGACCGAGTGGAGACTCTTCAATAAACTCCAAAGCAAAGGGCATTTTTAAGCCCAGAAGCACTAGGATAAATCTATATTCAACTGCTTAATCTTGAAAGTGAATTTGCACTGTCTGCAATTCTTATACGACCAGACAACATATTGTCCTAGTAACAAGAAAGTCTTTCAACTAAAGAATGCAAATGAGCTAAGAAGGTTCTTAGCTCATTTCCCTCTGAATGTGATCCCTATGAGAGGGAAGTAAGGAATTAAAGTGAATGGATGACTGCTCATCTCCAAAGGAAGACTTTGGATTTACTGTGTGTGTGTGTGTGTGTGTGTGTGTGTGTGTGTGTGTGTGTTTGTGGTTTTCCCCCTGCAGTCTAGAGGTACTTCATGAAGCAGAAAGTACCGGAGAGAAAGGATTCCCTCTTCCTAACCCAAATATGGGAGGTGAGAATAAGGAAATGCTTTCCAGGGAATTGCCCAAATCCAGTGTTTCTCAGCCTAACTGACAGGACTTTCTGGAGGATTGATAGACATTTTCCTCCATAGAGGAAGTGAATGAAGTTCTCTAGAACAACAGCAGGAAAACCGGAGTAGCTAAAGTAGAAAGAATGTACCCTGGGGCAAATTCTAAGAGACCCACATGGAAATGCAGTACAAGTGAGAGCTCAGTGATAGAGACAGAAGCAGAAGAGAGAGATGGAACCCCTGAGCTAAGGAGAAAGTAGAGAAAGTGGAAGAGGTTCTAAGAAAAGGCTAGCATGGGACAATAGTCTGACCAGACCCCCAGGAGGCCCCACAGCTTGCACCAGCTCAGGACTGATGAGGACAATGAAGGGTTGACAGGGCCCAATGGAAAGAAAACCCAGATGGAGGCTCACAACTAAACCAGGTGACACCAGGTGTATTGGTTTCCTGTGACTACTTAACAGATGGCCACAAACTGGCTTGACACAACAGAAATGTATTCTCTCACAGCCCTGGAGGCCAGAAGTCCCAAATCAAGGTGTTGGTAGCGTTGGTTCCTTTTGGTGGGAGAATCCATTCCACACCTCTCTCCTAACTTCCGGAGGCTGTGAGCAAACCTTGGCATTCCTTGGCTTGCAGATGCATCACTTCAATCTCTGCATTTGTCTTCACAGGACCCTGTTCCCTTTGTCTCTGTATCTCAAATATCCCTTTCCTGTCTGTTGTAAGGATACCAGTCATTGGGTTTAGGGCCCATCCTGAATCTCAGATGATCTCATCTTGAGATCCTTAACATAACATCTGTAAAGACTCTTATTCCAAATAAGGTCACATTCTGGAGTCCCAGGTGGACACGAATTTGGTGGCTCCAAGACAGACCACTATTCAATCCACTGCACCAGTTAACTCCCAGGTGAAAGGAACTGACCCAAACTGCCTCAGACTCTAGGGCAGTACTTCTAAAACTCCAGTGTTCGTATGATCACCTGGGGATGTTGTTAACATGCAGATTCGTTAGGTCTGGCAGGTAGCTGAGAATCTCTACTTCTATTAATCCAAGATCCCAGGTGACACCTATGCTTCTGGTTTGGACCATGCTGAGTAGCAAAGATGTAGCGTTGGCCATACTTAATCTGACTCCCAATAAAGCTGGTTCGGCCATGAATTGTTTGGAAAACAATCCCAAGTGCTTATGGGTGAAAGTAAGAAATGCAGAGAAATCTGAGTGTGGGCCAAGCTGTTTTCCCTGAGTGAGAAACAGCGCATTGGGGGCAGGCTGCATGATATGTGTTCTCTCTCAATCTTCATTAACATTACTAGACTGGCACAAAGCATTGCTTACGTGGGTCTTGTACAGGATGCTTAAAAGCACAGAGTTGGAGTTCAGGCTGGTGTAGGGAGGGACAAATGTCTGTGAGACAGAAGTTCCTGAGAATTTGCAGAAATTGAGAGGGGGAGATATAAGGGCTCATGTGCACTGTGAAAGTGACGGTTTAAACCAAGTACAAGACATATCTGGGAGGGAGAGAGGCATCTGCTGATATCTGGGTAACAACAGCTAAGGTCCCACGGCACCAGTCCTCTGTGTGGCAAGGTGTAAGCAATTCTGCCTCTTGCTCATTGTAGCGTAGAATCTTTTACCCACAGGTCAGAAAAAGAGCAGCATGGAAACACAGACTTTAGTCGATTGAGACATTAGTGATCAGCGTGGCTTGGGTCTCAATATTTTGAAATCAATAGCCTGCCTCAATAATCAGAAGGGACATTGCCACCACCTGGACAACTTTTAGACTTGGTTCAATGAGAGAAACCTTGCAAAGAAATTTCTCTTTTTAAAATAAAACACATTTCACAGAGAGGGTTGTGGGGTGGGGAAATGGGGCATTGATATTGAAAATGATGCCACTAAGTGCCCCATTTTACCCTGGCAGTGTTGAACTTTGCACCTGTGAGCCTGCAAAACAGTGATGGTTAAGAAACACCCCTCCACCCCCATTCCTTCATGTTCTGGAACTGGCTTATTGCAGGGGACTATCGTTCCCCATGTGACTTAGGCAAGACTCCAGATGACCCCCTTGTTTGCCTACAACAAGGCCAGGGAGAGACCCTTCAGATGTCCATTCTTTGCCTCAAATAATCAGCTGAACTGTCTGTGATCAATCTAAACACAATCCTTGGTAACCCAACTTTGGTTAAGATTCTCACCTTGCCCCAGATCCCTGCATTTTGACCCACTCTTAGCCAGAGCCAGCATGTAGCCCCTCCCAAGGAATAGACTGACCTCGGGTGAAGCACCCTCTGGTCCACTGGCCAATCACACCACCCTGTCAAATCCCCTGTCCCTCCCTCGGTTCTCTATAGACTTCTCACTCCTCCCTAGGAAAGGAAAGCCCTTTCCTGGCTGACCTCTGGGATGCTTGCAGATCTCACGGTCAGAGCATTGTGCCCACCGCAGTAGGCCCATCACCTGTGCTGCAATACTTCCAAATAGAGTCTCTTCTCACCCAGCTCTGGGTCTGTTTCTTATTCCAGAGCAAGAGAAATAAAGGGAAACTTGTGCGTGAGTCCCTGTTTGCCTGATGACTTGGAGTGAGTTAGGGCAGTGCGATCTTGCCCACCCTGGGTTCCTGAAATGGGCCTTTGGACCTGCTCATGAGCCTCCTTGGGGGGAGGGTGGCAACATCAAGAGAGCAGAGCTGCAAGGCAGGACTCCTGGTCTCTGTTTCCGCATCTGCCAATTATAACAGGAACCACGTGGCCGTGGGCAAGTCCCATGACTTCCCGGACCTCAGCAGAAATAAGACGTTAAAGGAAATCTTGAGTCTTTCATTTCAGACTTTCCCAGCCGGTAGACCTGTGAACTCTAATGGCAGTTTTGGTCCGAATCTTTCACCTGAACGCACAGCAATCCGTTCTGCTGCTGCGTAACTGACGTCTGTAGGCGGCGGTGTGTGCGTGCCTGCGCGTGCGTGTGATGGCCTTAGCGGGCTGGGAGTGTCCGTGCTGTTCTGGACAGTGCATTCGATGTCCTTTCTTCCTGCCAAAGACTTCAGCTAAATTGATTTGGCCTTTTGGCACCTTCCTTACGGTGGTGAATGGCCGTGGGTGAGTCAGTGCATGCCATTGATGTGGGTCTGTAGCGGGGCTCTCTCTGATTTTCCTGGTGTGTACAGAGAAGCCCTACAGAAGTGTCTGAGGAGCTTCTGTTTTTCTTATTTAGGTCCCAGCATTCCCATTTCAGTAAAATGTCAGAGCAGAACCCTCAGAGGGAAAGTGACCCTGCCAACTAGCTTTTAAAAGATAGGTTTTCCAACTTGATTTGATTTGACTTATTTTTAGCAAGGAAACTTCTGACAAACAAAATCACACACCGAGACCCGTCGGGATTACAGAACAGAAGGGTTGGGGTTGGAGGGGGTGGGATCCGACTCGTCTTGCCTGTCACAGCCTCTGTGGTGCCTGAGGTGTCACTATGGTATGAAAATCACTGATCTAAGCCAGTCTGTCACTTTGTCGGGGAAGCTGAGACTCAGACCTGCAGCTGGTTAGGACAGCGCTGGGCACTTGGCCTGGGCCCTCCTCCCTCCCTCCATAAAACCACCTCCCATGCTCAGCTCACCTTCATCACCTGGTCCCTAGCCCCTGGCTGGAAATCCACTGCTATTTCCAGGTTCCCTTTCCTGGTGTGGGCCCCCAACCCCATTGGCTTTTGGACTGAATTGTCCTAGAAGGAAGAAATGAAGGAAGGGAAGAAAGTCAACCATTTTTTAAAAAGCGCTGAAAGCGCTAAAAGTTCAGCTGTCTGTGGCTCTCAAACATTTTTTAAGTGTAGCTTACAGAAATATGATAGTTGATGCCTGCTATCTGCTGATTGACAGCACACATTCTTTATTTTAAGGTCAGACTTCAGTTTTAAAGCTGGATTTTTGTTTTAAAGAAAATAAATCCTATTTCAAAATGATCAGGATCTCTCTGAAAAATGCCAAAGCCTAGATATGTAAGAATCTGAATAAAAATTTGAGCTCCAAATTACGTCATTAGTAATGTACCCCTTCAGGCTAATATTATGTGGTGGCAAGACATACATCACTGCCAGGAGATTAGGAAGTGAAGAAAAGGCAAATATTTTTCATCCCTGTGGATTAAAGAAATCTATCAGGCGGAGGTAGTGCTGTGCTCAAGAGAGATCTGAAACCCTGAATATTTAAGTTTGCTGTGTTAAGCTTGACGGTGCTGGTTTTATAAGATGGTCACCCACAAGAGTCACTGCTGCATCCCAACCCTAGAGATGGCAGAGGCAGGACCGTTCCCCAGATTCTCCATCAGCTGTCTGGCACTTCCCACTTCCAGGTAGTTAGGTTGGGACCATGGGACTAGCTTTGCCCAATGGGCCCTAAAAGAAATGGCAGGTGTCACTTCCAATCTGAGGCCCTGAAGAGCAGGAGTCTCCATGCTCTTTCTTTCCGGGTTATAATGGAAGTTCTGTGTAGATGGAGACCACAGAGGTAAAGTGCAATTTTTATTGCATCATGTCTAGGGACATGACTTATCATCTACAGACGTGACTTATCCTTGTAGGTGTTGACTTTGATCACATGAGGAAATGGTTATCAGGCTCCTCCACAGGAAAGTCACTCTTTCTTCCCCCTTTCCATACTCTGACCTTTGGAAGGAAGCCACTATGTGCAGCCTGCGCTGAAGGACTGAGAAGGTATGTTCCTTGATTATGGAGTAACTGCATAAATTGTTTGAAATTATTCTGCCTGAGAGATGTCTGTTCTTTCCCAATTATTTATTAGTTCTATCATTTATTCACATCAATATGAACTTGTGGATATTTTCTTTATACTTTGGCATATAATCTAATACTACTTTATTTGTTTTCGTTTGTTTGGTTGGTTGGTTTTTTGGCTCAGATTCTTTTAGCTTTAGCCACCAAGAGCTCTTCCAGTTGGCTCCTGTGTCCCTTTGACATCCCCCACCATCATAGGGTGTTTTGTTTGAGCTGTTCCTTACATTGTGGCATTACAAGATATCCCAGGCTAATCATGTGTATTTACTGCCTCTGTCCTATAATCAGCATTTCTCCAAGGAGCCCTGGTTCCTTTAACTGGAGAATGGTTTTAGGAACTAAGATCTGGGAGCTGGGTGTACTTGTTAATACAGAAGTATCATCACTTCTAAGTTCTCTCAGATAACAGCAAGGAAATATGTATGTGTATGTAAGTCATGTATATATACATACAGTATCTATAAATATTTAATGCTTCCTTAATTTTAATTTTTTAGTTTTTAAAAATAACTTGAAATGAAAAAAAGTAACTTGAAATGGATGTTTAATTTATTAATTTTTAAAACTTTTTTGTTTTTTAATGTCTGTGTTAAAGGCTATGAAATTTCCTCTAAAGATGGCATTATCTGTATCCTATAAATTTTATATGTATGCTTAATTATTATGCAGTGCAAAATATTTTATAATTTTTATTGTGATTTCTTCTCTGACTCATGAGCTTTTTAGAAATTCATTTGAAAATTTTCAAACATATCAGGATTTCATAGTTATTTATTTTATAGTTGATTTTTAGCTTTATAGCTTAATTATATTATAATCAGAGAACATATTCAATGATTGCAATCATTTGGCATTGGTGGATATTTGCTTGATAGTACAGCTTATTGTGAATTTTTGGAAATGTTTTGTGTGCTTGCAAAGAATATGTATTCTTCAGTTCTTTAATGCAGTATTCTATATGTGCACATTAATCTTGTTTTCTAATAATGTTACTGAAATCTCCTAAATCTTTCCTGAATTTGTGCTGCTTGTCCTATTGGTTACCAAGAGAGTTATATTAATTTCTCCATTGTGATTGTAGATTTATCTTTCTCTCTGTGGCCCTGTCACGTTTTGCATTATGTTTTATGAGTTTATGCTATTAGGTATATGCAAATGGTGAATAGTTGTATCTTCCTGACGAATTGAAACAGAATATTACAAAATGTCTCCCTTTATCATTTGTAATGCTTTTTGCCTTGAAGTATGCATTATCTGATGTGAATATATAGCTTTTTTATGGTGTTTAATGGTATACTTTTTATTTTGCATTTCTTCTGTAAGCTTATGTTTTATTTGTGTCACCCATCATTGGTCTTTTCGTCTTTCCTAGTCTGACAGTATTTTTCTTTTGATCATGTCATTTATCCATTTACATATAATATATATTTGGGTTTAGGTCTATTATCTTATTCAGTCCTATTTGTCCCATCTGTTTTATGTTTTTCTTCTCTTTCCTTTCTTAACTCCTTTTAGGTTAATTAGGAATTTTTGTTGTTCTAGCTTCCCCCTTGTTAGCTTGCAAATTATGTACTGTTAATTCTTTTAATGGCTACCCTGGAAAGGCAGCCTGCAAATTACAGGCCATGGGACAAATTCAGTCCATCCCCCGTTTTTGCATGGTCTATAATAATAATATTAAAGTATTGTTTATAAATTTTTATTGGAACTTTTGTTATCTTTTGTAACTACTTGATCTATATGAACCAACAATTTTTCAAAACTGCAAACTAAAATACAGTATAGAAAATAATTGGATCATGAAATTCCTATAAGCTTTCAGAAATCCTAATTTCAGGTATTTTTACTAATCAAAGGGTCTTTTTGTTTTCATTAATTACCTTTATAATAAATAATATTGCTAGTTTCAACACATAAAATAAATATATGCCAACAAAACTTCATTTTTGTTTTGGATTTTCTTGAGATTAATTTTGAAAATGGGATTACCATGTTCAGAAGTTGGAAAATGAATAAATGAATCAACTAATTTGAGCTAAAGAAAAAAATGATGTTGGATCCATGTTAGCATGCCAAGTCGCCTATGAGCACTGTACCAGGAGACGTCCTGGGCTGTAATCCAAAGCAGAGATGGATGAGGATGTGGAAATAATTATGGATATATTCATAAATCCTTAAAGCAGAGGTTTCCAGCTGGTAACCTGTTGGTCAGATATATATGAAATATGTATATGCCTTTGCAGTGTGTTAAGTCTTCTGTATTTGTTGACAGCATTTTAAAGTTGGGGTATTTTATATGGAACAAAATCCATATTTCTAACTTCTCTTAGAAATTGGCAGAAGTACATCAACATTTCTCACGTGGTGATACTGGGTTGGAGCTTAATAGATGTTGTCATTTGTATTAGTTTTCTAGGGCTGCCATAACAAAGTACCATGAACTAGGTGGCTTAAATAACAGAAATTTAGTGACTCAGTTCTGGAGGCTAGAAGCCCAAGATCAAGATCTTGGCAGGACTGGCTCCTTCTGCTGGCTGTGAGGGAGAATCTATTCTATTCCTGTGCCTATCTGTGTTCTATGCCTCTTTCCTAGGTTTTTGTGGGTTTCTGGCAATCAGTGGAGATCCTTGGCTTGTAGATGCATCACACTGATCTCTGCTTTCTTGTTCACATGGTGCTATCCCTGCGTACCTGTCTGTGTCTGAATTTCCCCCTTTTATAAGGACACAACTCGTATTGATTTAGGAGTCTGCTCTGCTTTAGCATAATCTCATCTTAACTAATTACATCTGCATCAACCCTATTTCCAAATAAGGCCACATTCTTGGGTGCTGGGAATTAGGACTTCAATGTAGGAATTGGGGTGGGGTGCAATTCAACCTGCAGTACCCCCTTTGGAGGGGACATGCATTCCCTCATTCCCCACAGTTGCCCTGTGATCAAGTATTCGTTTCTGTTGCTCACCTAGCCCATTAGGGCTTTTAAGTTTGTGACCCTTGTCCTAAATCCCATGGGTTTAAGAGGCTGTACATCTGACAGAAAGACCTAGATATTAGGAAATCGTAAGATCATAGGATGACAGAGCTGGGAAGAACTTTGGAAATTAACTATTGCCATCCTCTTGCCCTGTTGCAGGGGGCCAAATCTAAGGAATGTTCTCAGCTGGTCTGTTCCAAAATAGTTCCCACAGTGGTTCCCCAAATTCTTACTATGTGTCTAAAATTTTTAAAAATTCCATTTCATTTAATTTATTTGAAAAGGGAGACCAATTTGGCAAGGCTTTCCTTTTCAGTTCCAGGACACAGGATACAAATCCCTTTCCTCTTAAACTTTCTCCCGGAAATGGCGTCATGGGAATTGGTTTACCCTGCCGGGCCTGAGTATGATTTTTTGATTGTTTGTTTGTTTATTCAAGTATTTACTCTGGATGCTCTGTTCTTTAGAAAATAAAGAGGCTGTCCAAGTAAATAGGACCACTGTGTACAAATTAGAGTTCAGGAAAGATGCTTCTCAACGGTTCAGCTGTTTGATGGGCCTCTTAACACACAGCGTGGGCAAACATGAGTTCCCATCTACAAAGGGTTTCTCTGAATTTATAGCTTCTAAACAGCCATTAATTCTGCTGCCAAATGGATCACAAGAGGCAAGCTAATAAATCTTTCATCCACAGTGGATCGTGTTTTCCCGTATGCATATTTATTTTCAGAATCCATGTGTATTTCAGCTAGGGTACAACCGATCTTCTCATCTGGTGCATGAGAAGAAATCAATAATATCACATGCCCACCTGCTCTCGGTAAATTCTGACTCCTTAAGTATTCAGAGGAGAGTCTAAGGAGATCCTGATTCTGCATATCATCCCGTATAACAAATTATTATAAAAGTCGAAGCATAACAAAGTTTGACTTTAAGCCGCCAGCAGTTTGCATCCATGTCAGTCAATAGTGACCAGGCCTTCATCAAAAGCCATTGTGAAACTCCTTTTTCCCCCCATCAGAAGTTGGTCTTTTTCTTTCAGAACTACAATGAAATTGAATAATTTTTCATTATTATCTAATCATTGCCTAAACCAGTCCCTTAAGGTATTTGCCGCTGGTTTAGATCTGTTACGCAGTAAACATTAAATCGCATCATTTTCTGCTCAACATATTCATCACTGACTATAATTTGTATGGCATAACTTGAAGGCAATTTCAAATATCTGGTATGATAAGTAAAACGGGAATTAGATCTAGATCATACCTGCATAAAAGGCAGCAGGATTCGTATAATCATCAGTGTACTGATCCCTCCAGGTGTTGCGACAGTTCGTATTAGGTCCCTCTCTCTCTTTTTTTTTATTAAGAATGAATTTAAAATGTCTTGCAATTCAAAATTTATAGTTTGCTCAGTGCTATCATGTTGTTTCATGTTTTCCAAAATGAATAGTCACTCTAAGAAATATGAAGACTATTTCCATTGCCCAGAAGACACTGAGGTTCAAGCAAGTTGATGACTTGTGCAGGGGATATGACCCCTAAGTACAGAGCAGGGCTCAGACTCAGGTTTTCTGCCCCCCAAGTGCAATGTTCTTTCTTCTGTAGTAAGTTTCTTCTCAAAATATTGTGCTGGCGTATTTTTTTAACCATTAATTTTAACAAGCCCGACTCCAGGGCGCTCTAAAGCACAGGCAAGTGCTGTACCTTGCCGTTTGCAGTCCCTGTTCCATTATTTCAAAATAAGCTGACCCGTCGTGTGCTGGGATTTAGTCTGTGGTAACTCGAATCATGTAGACGGATGCCTGGGATCTTACCTGCAAGTGCCACCGAAGACTTGTGTGCTTTGTCCTCGGTCAAGGTGAGAGGAGGATTTGGTGTTGCGTTCACAGGAAGTACAAGTGGCCCTTTCTTTATCTGCAACTCAGGCCTCTTCCAGGCTGTCCTGCCCATCTCTGTACCGTTTCTCTGTAGCTCCTTCAAAAGGACAAATGAAATTCCTACAAGAACATCTTTAAGTAAACTCTGCTTGTGCTGGCTTCCTTGCATTTGTATAGAAATTAAAGGAAGACAGTATTTTTGCTACAAAAATAACTTCTTAATAACAGCTTGATATGAACTAATTGCTTTCATGGCTTTGCAAGCAGTGGCAGGAATTATTACACTAATTGTGCACTTGGGCTGCTGGCGTGCGCATCCTTGGATGAGGGCTCAGCCCCCAGGAGAGCCCCATGGTTTTCATCTTTCCAGATCGATGAACTTGATATGCCCTCTTTGCACTGAGTATGAGAATGGTATAGGCCCTCCTGCAATAAACTGGTAAGATTTGCATTTAGCAATAACAACAATAATAACCGTGTTTATTGAGCATTGCTGTGGCAAGCTTTAGGCCAAGTGTTTTCCATGCAATAATGCACAAAATCTGAAGCAAAGCTACCTGAATTGGAATCCTTTCCTCTCCGCTAACTAGAAATTTAATCATGTTTGAGTTACTCAACCTTAGTATGCCTCAGTGTCAGCATCTTCAAAATGGGATTAATGATAGTACCTACTTTAGATTGTTATGAGGGTGAATGCCAAGTCCCAAGAACAGTGAAGGTACACAATCAGAATAGAACAAAGGGTAGTTATTGCAGTTATTGTAATGAGGAGGAGGAAGATGCTGAACTCTCATCACCTGAGAGTTAATAAATACATTTTCCTTGGCTTTACTCTCCTGTCTCAACTTCAGAAAAGTGAAAGACAACATTTCTGTGACTCACTCAAGGTCAGACAGCTAGTAAATAGCTGAGCCAGGACAGGAACAGGTCTATTTGTCTAGGACTATCACAGTAACTGGTTGAATCAGCCAGTCCGCTGGCCGAACTAGTCAAACAGCCAGCTGTTAATGACTGGGAGGGTGGAGGGAAGGAGCTTGGTGGTATTGCAGACTGGACAGTAGATTTGGAATCAGAAGATCTTGGCCTCAATCTGCTTTCACCAACTCAAGTCAGTAGACCTCTCGGAGTTTTGATTCCTTCCTCTGTAAAATGACCCCTGGTCTAACCTATTCAAGAGGGTTGTTTGGAAAAGTGAAGCAATACTGTATTTGAGAGCATTTGGTAAATCAAAATGCCATAAACTGTATCATTATTAATTTTTGAGATTTTATATAATGATTTCTACTTTCTTCACACAGTTGATTAGAAGGACTAAATCACTTAGTTATTTCTCATCTTGTACACGGAATCCAATAGCTTCTTTAACTGACAAGTACACAAATCAGCCTTGCAAACAAGGTTGAGAAATGTCCCAGCTCATAAAGATGGGGACCCTATCCCTCCCTCCCAGGAAATGTACAGTTTATTATTCACCTATCGATTGATTAATTCATTCATTCATTTTCATTCCTTCCATGTGCCAGGCATTAAGCTGAGTAACGGAATGAATAATATATAACCTTTGCCTTTGGTAGGTTAAACAACCTCACAAACAGATCATTATAATCCATGTGCTAAGTGTCGTACTAGATAATTGACCTGGGGAGGAAATTCACGGAAGAAGTAACATCTAAGCTGAGTCTTACAGGAGGAAAAAAAGGTTATTAGTAGCTAAATATGTGGGTATTCTTTGTGACCCTCCAAGGGAAGATGGCAAAACTTGATTGATGGACTGACCTCCCGTGAAATCCAGGCCTGAAATGGCTGAAGGAAATGGATGACTTGGCTGAGAATGTCCTTTGATAGTCTGCTGTAGGCAGGGGCTCCTCTGTTGGCAATGTCTTAGAGCAGATGTTTGCAAACCTGGCATATTTAACATGTGAAGTTTCTACAATGGACCATGTTTGCCTTTAAAGAGGGAATGAGATGCTTTTAACTTCTCAGATGATGGTAAAGAAAGACATTTATGTAACGCAGCTCGGTGCTGAGGCTGAAGATAAGAGTGAGATCGGGTGGAACTCCTCCAAGCACTAAAACAAGACGAAGGGAATAAGATCTCATCAGACCAGAATTCGTGGGAGTGTGTCAAATACATCTATCTCCACCTACAAAGAAATAGTCTGATTATCACTTTAAAAAATTTTGGTGTGGAAACACCATGAGTATTGTTCCATAAATACCCTTTAACATGCAATAAAAATTAGTTGTGCATGCACCAGTTTAAGTGCTTATTGGCCTCCCTAAAAGCAAAGACCTCAAGGTATTGATTAGGATCGAGGGAGGGAAAGAGTAGGATGGGAGATGAGACCCAAGGAATGCCAGCGTCACAGTCATTGCGGTTGGATGGAGCAGGGCCATTTCTGGTTTCAGTTTACTTGCTTAGACCTTGGTTAGTTCAACCAAGTAGGTTGAACTTTGGGCATTTGTGGCTGAGAACTACTTGTTTATATAGACTAGAAAAATGTAATTCCCAGGACCAAAGGTGATGGAGGGTGTTAGGTGGGGTGAGGAGACCTGTTATATTAATGCTTCAGGATCAGAGCTTAATACTGGTCCCCTAGGTGCCTGGAGGCCCTTGACATTTGACTGCACAAATGAATTTATCCTTGGAATATTTATACCCACAATTAGTGTTTTTAGTGTAGCAAGTGGTGTGTGGAGAAACACTATAACCATTATGAAGAAATTGTAGTAATAATACATGCTTTGAATGGAGGGGGTGTGCTGTTTGGTAAATTTAGACCCGCCATCTAGTGGGCAGAGGAGACATTTCAGACCATCGAAGTCACCTCAGTGCTCGAAGAGGCACTAGCAATATTCTGGGGACTGGGGTTATTTCACCATAAATATTAATATCCTAAATGTTTCCCCTCCCAGAGAATCAGTTCACCATTTCGGGTGGTGTGTGTTTGAAGTTCTTTTGAAATCCCCCCCGTCTGTGTGAAACAAGTTTCCACCTCATCCCCTCCTGTAAATCAGTTTTGTGCTAATACTCTCTGTCTGCCAAAGGCAATTTAAACGGGGAATCAAGGGGAGGTGAGAGTTTGCCACGTAGAGGACAGAGTGGAACTGGGCAAAAGGACAGCAGTGGGTGTCAGCAGTGAAGTCACGGGTCGGAGCCGAGCTGCAGAAAGACAGCTTGGCTTGTGCAAGGACACGCCAGAGGCAGGAGCCCTGGGTGGAGGGTATGTGTGGGTCCAGACACAGACACGGCGACCAGGACGGGGGGTGGGCACGCATTGAGGACTTCCCGAGGCAGAATCCTCAGGCTGAGCTGGGATGCGGAGCGCGCCCCTCACCCCACCCCCCCGGCAGTGCGTGAGCCAGTTTTGTCACCGCGGATCCTGGCACCTTGCACGTAGCAGCCACCTGCACTGATGGCAGGTGGGGAGTAGGTGGAGATCCTGTCTGATTACCTCTGTTTTCTTAATGATAAAAGAATCCGTGGCCAGAGGAGGGGCGTGGCATGCAGGTGCAGTCACAGGGCGTGGGAGGGAATCCGACAGGCCGAGGCATCCCGAGTGGTTCCGAAGCCCGGCCTGGGCTGACAGCTACTTGGTGGTGTGGGCGTCTGTCTAGCAACGTTGCGCCACTCTCCCTCTGCCAACGCGGAGGAAAGGGTGAGGTTTGCACAAGGCCAGAGAGGAAGAGATCACACCCATCCCAACATCTCCATCAGCCCAGTCCTTAAATAATCAGCATTAACTCTTTGGGGCCCCATAGCTCTGTGCTCAAAACCCGGTCCCTCCTCCGCTACCTGCGAAGCAGTCCCTAGCCTCCCTTGGCTTCAGTTTCATGTTGTGATTCCTGCAAAGTGGAATCACAACAGAATCGATCCCACATACCACGGGGATGTAATCCAGTGGATAAGTCACGCAAAGTGCTTAGCTGAGAGCCTAGCACACTGCCAGTGTTAAGTGGATAATGCTTATTATTTTCTTCAGGAATAATAAGTATTCTCGGCACACCCTGTATATGGCCTATAAAGAACAAAGAACTTACTGCATCGTTCCAGAATTTAACATTTGTTCTGCCACTTGAATCTCCGGGGCTAAAACAGAGTAACGGATGATGGTTCCACCACTTCCCACCTTTTCTGGGTTTGTGACTCACACAATGACTAGGAGAACTTCCTCACTTTGAATATGCAGACATGCTACATTTTGTCTTATCTATTCCCTTTTCTCAGTCACCAGATATTTTTGCACTGAGGCAATCTACAAAACCAAAAAATAAAATCCAATCTCGGCTAATTTTGTGGTTGATTAACAAATTTCTTTAGGCTCTTCATGAAGGAAAACACACACACACACAAATAAATAACTTTTCATTTCTTCCTGTGTGTGCCTGTATGGATGGGGAGAAGGAATTATTGTAATTAATGCTGCATTTAAAAACGCCAGATGGGGAGATAGCTAGCATCTTCCAAACAAGGAGATGAGTCAGAGCCTGGGAGATGATAATGTGTTTAGATAAATGTGATTTATTAAGTAAACAGAAAAAAATTAGGAAAGTCAAGGCAATGAAGTTATACACCAGCAGGAAAATTACAAGCCACACCCCTGAGCACTCTGTTGAATAGAACAAGCTTGCAAGTCTGCAGAAATCTATATATTCCCACCAAAGAAAGGAGGGGTTTTGTCCAGTAAGATATCGACCCTTGATTTCTGGGTATCATTTGATTTCCACTTTTCTGACTTGAGGTGATTTTTCCGTGGGCCATGCTTTGGGGAAAGCTTGTGCTTCTAAATGCACTTGATCTCCTTTTGCTGCTTCCTGTGGCGTCCTGGAGAAGGAAGAGTGGAAGAATCTCTTAAATTTCACAGAACTCTGGGGACCTCCCTCCAAAGAGCAGAATAAATCTTTGCTTTGTTTTGTTTTCAAGGCCAGTTTCAAGCACAAGCAAGAGAAGTTTCAAGGCAGGAAAAAAAAAGACCCCATTGAAAAGGAACAAACCAAAGAATTTAATGCAAGATGAAGTGAAGGATATGGGGAAAAGACTAGGAATAAATCCTAGAAAAGCTACAATTCATCAGGTTCTCAAAGTAAGTGCTTTTCTTACAGGTGCAAGGGTCATTGGTTCACACAACAAGAAACAAAGAGAAATACAAAACCTAGAGGCTGACCAGGCAGGGGCTGCCTGTAGCTGTGGCTGCAGGAGGGCTGGGAGCTGGACGCCGGGCTCTGAGTCAAAGACGCAAATGCAGCTATGTGTTAATCAAAAGGCTGTGGCCCAGTACTGCCTTTTGGGGTCCACAAGCCATTGTAATTGCTAAGATTTTTACCCTCCTCCCTCAAACAAACTCCCCTTGGGAGAGTGATATCACCCTGGATACTTACTATGTACCTGGCCCTGACATGCATCATTTCATGTAATCCACGACTCCCATTTGGCATATGAGGTTTAGAAAAATTGAGTAACTTGTTCCAGGACAAAAGGACTTGAACCCAGAGAGTCAATCTCAGCTTGCTTTCTTAACTACTATGCTTCTATTCATTAGGATGGTCACCTGCCCTGCCCATTACCATAACCACCATACTTCCTGCCCTCCCGTTCTGAGAAGTCAGATCATCTCAGCTGGGATGCAGAAATACGATCCCTGTAAGCAGGTTCATGGGACCATTGCTGTTGCCATGGGGCTTCCTTTCGAGCACCTTCGATTGGAGTAAGAGCAGTGGGGGTGAAGACAGGTCCAAAATTAGGGCCTGGGCAGTGAGCCCTCACTCTCAATAGGTGCTGTGTTCCACACTGCAGGAAATGAAGGTGAGTGAGGACAGAGCCCTGCTCCCTGGGGCAGACATGCAGGAGGATGGAAGGGCCCCCAGAAACCCTGACACTGAGGAGAGAATGCCACCGGTGCGGCAACGGGTAAAGCCCAGGGGAGGTGGCCTCTGAGGAAAGTGCAGACCGGCTGGAGCACCATGCATAGCCCCATGGGGGAGAGGACATGGGAAACGGGCCTTAGCTTGTCACAGGGACTATATCTTTACCCTATTTGTACCGCCGTACACCTGCAGACAGGATGTGGCTAAGAGGTGTTGGAAGCAATGGATATGGACTCTCACCCACATGGTACTGAACTGGTTTGTCTGGGATGGGACCCAAGCATGGGCAGTAGTAGTATTTTTAATTGCCAAGGAGATTCTAGTTGCCGCAAGGGCTAGGAATCTCCAGACTAGACCAAACTTTTCTCCTCTCCTGAGACACAGGACAAATTCCCATCTGTCACTGTGGCTCACTTCACTGATCCTCATGGCAAAGGGATGAAGGCACAGGGGACACTTGGAGGAAAGTGACTCAATCACAAATGTGTTTGACTACAAATGACAGCACATCTGGCTGGAGTGATGTAAACAGATACGGGCTGATTTGCGTATTTGTCCACATACTGAAAAGTTTGCAGTTAGGCAATGGCTGGCTCTCGTTCTAATCACTCCGCAGTGTCAGCACCGAGGTGTCTAGAATTCTCTTGGCTTTGATTTCACAGTTGCAGGGTGGCTGCTGAAGCTCATGTTTATATTCCAACAGAAAAAAAAAAAAAGCACCTGCTTCCATGAACGTCTACCAGGCTAGAACTGGGTCATGTGCAGTAAGCAATGACCGTAGCAATGAGAAGGGGATTAAGAATTGCTGAGTGACCTTGGTGTCTGGTGCAGAGAGGGGAGCGTCTTCATTGTTAAAGGCCCCCTGGTGATTCTGCTATCTGCCCCCTTCATTAACAGTCCCTGATGTTCCAGATCAGTGGTTCTCAACCAAGGGCAATTTTGTGCCCCACCCCCACTGGGGGGATATTTGGCAATGTCTGTAGACATTTTTGATGGTCATGGCCGGAGGAGCGACACTGGCATCTAGTGGGTCGAGGCCAGGAATGCTGCCAAACACCCTACAATGCACAGACAGCCCTGCACAACAAAGAATTTCTGTTCCAAAATAGCAATAATTCTGAGATTAAGAAATCTAGTTCTGGACCATTATCATTACGTCTTACTCAATTTCCTTCTGTCTAGAGTTCTGTATTATAAACCTCCCAATATGGAAGCACGATTTTAATCCAAATGGCCTCCATGTATTAATATTTTACCAAGGTGAGGAGCCTAGTGTGGACCTTAATCCTAGTGTCCTAATGCAAAGAAGTCTTCTGTATACCATTCCTGATATTTACCCATACTCTGCCTGAACACTTTCAATTCTGGGAAGCTTGTTCCATTTCTTTCCTCACCCCATTCCCCTCCACCTCCTTTTCTTTTAATTGAGGTATAACTTACGGAAAGTAAGTTACACAATTCTTAAATGTACAACTCAATGACTTCCACCATATGCATGAGCACGTGTGCGTGTGACCCAGATCACAGCATGGAACAGCCCCATCGAGGCTGAAAGTCCACCTTGTGCGCCTCTCAGTCATCACCACCTCCTTGACGTCACCACTACTCTGATTTTTCACTAAGTAGGAATATACCACCATTTATTGATCCATTCTCCTGCTGATGGACTTTTTGATTGTTTCCAATTTGGGGCTATTATAAATATTTTTGTGCTTGTGTTTGTCAACATATGCACTCAGTTCTCTTAGGCACATACCGAGGAGTAGGATGGCTGAGCTATCAGGTAGGCTATGTTTAGCTTAGTGTAAAACATCAAACACTTTTCCAAAGTGGTTAGACCACATTACGCTCCCAACCACCATGTGTGCAAATGTTCCAGTTGCTCTGCTTCCCTGTCAACACCTGGTATTGTCATCTTAGTCTTAATCATCTAGTGGTGTATAGTCCTGTCTTGTTTAGATTTTAACTTGTTTTCCTGTTGAGGAATGATATTGAATGCTTTTTATATGCTTATTAGCCATTTGATACCCTCTTTTTTGAGATACCTGTTAAACTCTTTTTATCATTTTCAAATCAGGTTGTCCTTTTCTTATTAATTTCTAGGAATTCTTTATACATTCTTAAAAAATTCCCATCAGCTTGTAAGTATTATTTAAAATTAAAAGCTGTTGTAATTTCTTGCTCTTTTTTTCTCACTTTGGAATTCAGAGCACGTTTGCAAAGGCAAACTGTCACACACAGAAGTGGAATATAGCCTCTTGCTGCCTAATGCTAAATTCTCTTATTGGATTATAAATGGGAAGTTTTCCCCTTTGTAGGAAAGTAGGGGCACATGTTTATATTAGGATTTCTACACAAGACACTCACTGTACCTCATAATTACCACCTCTTTGTGATGCTATGGTCTAGATTTTGATAGGCAGGAAAAGAAAGCTTAAGGGAAAAAAATTACCAGTTTTATAGTTATCCCTGTAGACCAAGAAATTATTCCAGTCATTCATTTTAATATAACTTATTTTAAATGGCCCGTAAGAATAATAGTCATTGATCATCTTCTCTGCACCAAATGGTTGGCGAGGCACATTGCATGCTTTATCCCGTTTAATTTTCACAACAGTCCTACAAGGTAAAGAGGCTGAAACAACCACAGTGAAGTTATAAACATGCCCAAGGTCACAAGCTAATAAGGACAGAGCCAGGATTTGAACCCACATTCAAAGCCCGTGCCCCCCAAAGAACAGGTTGTACTTTTACATAGGATGAAGATTGTGCATTATCTGTAGTTGAGAATGAACTTAAAAAATTATCCCATCCTCCCTTTGTCTTGTCCTATAAACGTTCCTTTCCAACAGAGTAACATGGAGTTTGTGTGCTATGATTGGCATTTAGGACTGTCATGAATTTCCAAGTCAATTCTGAGGGCAGCAGCTCCGTGTGACTGGTGTGCAAATGCATGAAGACTTCCTGCGTGGTGACAGGGGTGACAGGGCTGAGCTGTAGCGGTAGGTAGCAAGTGAACCAGCTGGGGGGCGGCCCCCCCACCAGGCATCAGCGCCTGGGTGAATCTGCGTGTGTTCGTCCCTCCCGTCAGCGCCTGTGCACAAAGGCATTTCTCCCCAGCAAATACATGCACATCATTCTGTTCCAGCTGTCATCATGAGCTAGAGACTTCCTGCCAATTTGTTATCGTCATCATAAACCAAGTTTTGTGCCTCCAAACTCTTTCCCCAGGGAAAAATGAAATTCAAAGGAAGGTCATCGACATCGAGATTTCTGGCTCCCACTAAGCCATGCTTCCCTCTGCCATGTGCAATGGAGGAAGGAACTGGTTCAGAGCAATGATGCACAGGGTAGAAAACTGAGGGTCCCAATAATGCTATTCTCATGATGGGTGGGGAAACCTCGAAATAGTTTCTACTTTTCCCTTAAGATTTAAACTGATTTTTTGCTACAAGGGCAAATGCATGCTGACTCCAGGTCATGTTCATGAAAGTTACCTGGAAGTGACTCCTGCTTTATTTGCAGTGCATAGATCACTTTAATCTGAGGGAATATGGAAATAATTAGATTCAGATTGATGTCATGACTTTCTCATGTGAATGAGTAGATTTCCCTGGCTATGCCTCGGACTTTGTCTTTATATTTAGTTCTAGTAACTATCTCTTGATGTGTAGGGTTCTTTCTGACTTCTTCTGGACTACAGGGCAAAAATAATTCTGGACTTGGAGTCAGAGGCCTGGGATACAGGTCCTCATGTGATTGTCACTCCATCTCACCTCTGCAATGTCATCTCCTGCAACCATTCCTCTGCACACACTGGCCCAGCCCTGGCCTCCTCCCTCCATGCTGGCCCCACTACCTAGCACACTCTTCCTTCAGATATCCAAGGTTTTGCCCCAATATCACCTTCTCAATGACAGCTCCCAACCCTCCTAATTGAAGTTATAATCTGCTCCCACTCCCCACATCCTGACCCTTTATCATTGTTCTACTTATTACCTTCAAAATCTCTCTGTAGTTCCTTTATATGTGTTATCTTTCTCTTCCTCTGGAATGGGATCTATAAAATCTCTTCCAAATGTGTTGTATACACTTAATTCTTAACCTATAAATTCTAATATTTTAATATAATTCTCTTCTCATCAATATTATGCATTATCTGTGTAGTTTGTGTCCCAAGGGCCTAGAACAATGCCTCATCCTTAGGAGGCATTTAATAAGTCGTTATTTTGGTTGACCTATAGCAATGATCTGATCATTCATCTGTTCAACACACATTTTCTGCACATCCATTCTGTGTCAGACTTAGGGCTCAGCCCTGGTTAGACAAGAAATGAGTGTCATTGCCCTCAAGGACTTCAGTCTTCTGGGAAAGAATAACAAGTAGGAAACAGAAGACAGTGGGACATCGTCTGTGACAGAGGCCCACACAAGGTGCTGTGAGTATAGAAAAGGACTGCTTAATTCAGACGGGGGAGCTGGGTGACAGTCGGTGGGAGTGATACTGTTTTAAAGTCCAAGAGCTGTCCAGGCAGAGAATGGAAAAGGAGACATTCCAGGTAGAAGGATGGAGGAGGGAGGGAGGCATGAAAGGTCTTGGTTTGTTTAAGGAACTGCCAATAATTTGTAGTAGCTGGAATGAAGGGAAAATGTAGGCAAAGTATCTGAAGAATGAATCCAAACAGGTTGGCAAAATATAAATGATGAAAGATCGTGGGTCTCAAGCAAATCGCTCTGAGCTTGATCATGAAAACAGAGGTAGGTCAGGAAATATTTTAAGGTGGAAAGCATCGGACTGTGATGGTTTTCATAACAATTAATCAGCCTGAAACGTGGATTCAGGAATCAACCTGGGCAGGAAGGAGTAAATCATGTAATTAACAAGAGAAAGGCTGGGCAAAGGCAACAGGTGTAGCAATGGATTTGGAGAAGAGCAGACAAAGTCATGAGATATTTGCAAAATAGAAGGACCAGGATTTTCTACACTCTGGGTTTCCACGAGGAAGGATTTTTCCCTAAGCACACTCCTGGATTCTTGTACCTTCTGCATACTCTCCTTACCGTAGGCAGAGTGACATTCAAATAATGAATTTGGAAGAACAATTGGGCATACTCGGTTCAGCTTAGCTCCGCCCTTTTCCCTTAGGAGTAAGTCTGTTCAGGGTAGCACAAAGTGCTGTTTCTCCATGCCCCAAATCTTACCTGGACAGGCAGTCCTCGTGGGGTGCCCTGCCCTGCTGCTGTGACTGAGTGGGTGACCCTAACACATTGTGAGGCTCAGTATTTGCAAGTCCACTTGGTCCACAGACCTAAAGCCATGTTGTCTTCTGAGCCTCTCCTGGAAGGAAAGGTAACATTTTGGTGTCATCTGCTGCTCTTTGTTTTATTTCTGTTTGCTCTCTCTGCTGGTCTGGAAGGGTGCCCTTGAGGGGCAGTCCGGGAATAGCCCAACACTGGCAATGAGTGAAGGAGGTAGCGGGTGAGAGATTGCACTTAAATATGACTCCCAGTTTCTGCTTGGGTTTTTCTCACTCCTTGGTTCCCATGAAGAAAGATGGGGAGTTGTTACCCTGGATTGCGAATGCAGAGGGAGGAAGAAGATGATGATTGTAGGTTTGGCCACAGTGAGTTCAAAGTGTCTGAGGATGATCAAGGAGCTATGCTCCTTACACTCTCCTCTTCCTTGTGTTCGATACCCCTCTGCTCCTCTCCTCTGGGCACCTGTGCTTGCGTCTCGCATTATAGACGTCAGAAGACGTACACACAACTACCTGCGTGCCTGTCTGTGTCTTTGAACTCCCCAAGGGTATGACCTGTGTTTTTAAATTTCTTCACCTGTAGGGCTAGGTCTGCTCTGAGCACCAGAAGTTAGTCAATCATGCTTGTTGAATGAACGAATGATTCAATAAACCACACCAACATGTATCCATGTGTTTCTTCACCGTGGAGTATTTGGCCATGCGCGGGTCATATAGAGGGGCAAAGGCTAATCGGAGGGAGTGCGTCTCTTCTGGCTTCAGCCGGCTTCCTCACCTGGTCTCTCTTGTCTTTCAAACCCCAACACTCCCCACCCGTGTTGCTATGCCCCAAAGTTTTGAAATCAGAGTCCGTGGTTTAATGTGAATATTGCCACCGTTTCCAACTGATGTGGACCCAGAAGTGCAGCTCTGAGCCCCACTCAGGCCCTTGTCAGCAGCCCCCCTGGAATCCGTGAGGGCTGCAGTCTGTGCTCACAGAGCCATCCTTTATAGCAATGCTGATCATGTAGGTACAGTTGACAGGGACTGACACCAGGGAGCACTGTGCAGGCGGCAGGGAGGGCATCGCTTGCTACTAATTGTCACTACCCTCTGGGGTGTGGATAAACGCAGTAGCAGATCCTGAATGACAGTGTGAAGACACCCAAACATCTGGGCTAGAGACAAGCCTCTCTAGGAGGGTCCCTGACAGGCTTGAGTCAAAAGCACTGAATGATATTTCCAAGAAAGGGAGATTATTATTTCTTTATTTGAAATGTAACATACAGAAAAGTGCATAACAACATATGCAGGGTTTAATAGTCACAAATGAAATGTCTTTGCAACTGCCATTCAGGACAATATTTGCTTGTCATGCCCCCTAAACAGAATGTTTCCTGCACAGCCCCCAGAACCTGTGTGTCCTTCCTGGTCACATCGAATATGTTGATTTTCACAGTAATCATTTCCTTGGTCATCTTCATAGTTTTAATACCTTCCTATGCATCTATAACAATATGGCTTAGTGTGCTTGTTTTAGAACTCGATGTGAATGGAGTCCTACCATATACGGAGTCTTTTATTTCTGACATGTGTCTTTCACTCAACAACCTATTTGCAGAATTCACTCATGTAGATGTGTATAGTTGTAGTTTACTCTTCTGATTGCTGTAGTATTCCATTATGTAACTATGACAACGTATCCATTCTACCATCTGTGGCTTGATGGACATGCAGGTGGTTTACATTTTGCTGTAAGAATCATTCCTGTATAATGGGTCTATTTGTGTAGTTGCTTCTCTAGGGTATTGGTTTGGTGATAGAGTTTCTGGATCATTAGATAAGGTCTTCATATCCTCAAATTTAAAACAAAATGCCAAACTCTTTTTCCAAGGTGGATGTACCGATTCACAGCCCCACCATTAGTGGATTTGGAGCGTTTCAAGGCAGCTGCCGATTCTAACTGCAGGACCCCAGATGACTCACACTAGCTGCAAGCAGGGGGCTTCAGCAAGTCCTTGGAGCTTGCCTCATGCCTGAAAAGTGGCGTTTTGTCTCTTGCTTTTAGAATTTCACTTTTTTTTTCCCTCAGAGGATGGACGAGCATCACGCATTACTGTTAGTCAAAGCATTACTCATCTAATCTGGAAAGGCAAAGGGCAATTTAATAGCTATCCTATAGGTACTTTTCTCTCTAAAGTACACACAGAAGTATATTTAACAAGAAAATGAATAGAAGAATTGAATGCCTAAAATAATGTCATGGTTTCTTGTTTGGACTTGGCTGATTTGCTCCCTGTACCTCTGCCGAGAAGCAGAGGGTTCAAATAATATATTCTATTCAGGGTCTGAATTAAACACCTGTTGTTATTCTTGAGCCATAATAAGGTAAGATAAGCAGAACACATATCCTGAGAAATTCAGCATTATGTCTGCTCAGGGAATTTTTCCAAGAGAAGGCATAGCTTTGTTTCGACCCTTTTTACAAGCATCGTCAGAATGAGAAATGAGAGGTCTGACACGTGGGAAGAGGTTTAGGGAGTCCTTCCCTGTCTTTTCTCAGGCAGGCACATCGAGCAGTCCTCACCTACTACTGTCTCTCCTTTGCTGCTATAGTCCCGACACCTGGCATAAGCCTTGACTATAACATGCGCTCAGCAAAAGTTGAAGGAATAGATGGAGAAACACATTTTGATAAAAATCTTTTCCTTTAAGACACAACCCTATCCAATTACTGCCCCCACTGGGGGAAAAAAAAAAGTTATGGATCCCAAGAAATTTGGGCAAGTCATTTTTGTAAAGAAACATTCATTCAGGGTCTGATTATGATCCTTGCTGAGAGCAGTTATTAAATTCTGTCAACCAAAAGCACAAAAGGAGATTTTGCAAAGCCTCCCATCCTCTTCCCGCAGTCTGTTACGGCAAGAACGTTCCTGTGTGATTCCTCAGGTTGTTGTTTGGAGGCTGGTGATACCACTGAGTCCCCCTGGAGTACAAAACACATTTGGAAGTGGAAGTCCAGACTAGAGGAGGTATCACAATGGAGGTTTGACCAGCTGTAATGAGAAGCTGGTATTGATGGAGGAATTATCAACTGAGAGGGCAATAAATCCTCTCCTCTTAATAAATGTCTGACAGCAAAGGACCATATGACATCCCAGTGCTGTGAGCTTGCAAATTAAATCAGAGGAGATGTCTTGTTGATTGATACTGCAGGTAATCAGATAATTGACCAAGCATGGGCTGATAACGAGATACTTTCGGCTAATTAGAGGAGGACCAATGGATTGAATTCAGATGAAAATCTTCATATAAAAGCTGCTTAGAGAAAAGGGCAGGCAACTGGAGAGATGGAAGGAAGTGGTTGGCAGAGAGTGGAACTTATACCATTCTAGCTAATGAATCATCTACTTAGTCAATGAGCCAGACTCGAACACCAAAGACGTGGAAATGTACCTGGGGTGATTTACAGTCCAAAATCTAATGTCCAGGAGAGAAAGAAAAGGTAGAGGAAACAATGTTCCATATTATTTAAAAAGTTAAATAAAATTTATAGGTCATTGATTTGGACTAGGCTCCTATACTGTGCCCAATAGACCAAACCAATATGGAGTCACTTGTGCTAAATGAAACTAATTAACTTAGGAGTATACTCTTGTAAACAGCTGAGCGTTAGCTGGTTGCAGCAGCTGAGCTTCTGTCCGTCAATAGTAGGCAGCCAGCTGATTCAAATAAGGCGAGACATCAAGCTGTAGCCAATTAAGCTGTCTCTCTATCTCACTTCCATTTTCTGTCCATAAATACTGCCTAATCACATTGCTGGCTGGAGTTGTGTAAACCTGTTCTTGTTCTGAGGGCTGCTGGATTCTCGAATCATGAATAAAATCCAGTTAAGATCTTTAAGCTGAAGTTGTTGTAATTTTTTTTTTTTTTTTTTTTGTCTTTTGACAATAATCCAAAGTCTAATGTCCAGGAAAGAAAAAAAATAGTAGAAACTACATCCCAAGAATATCTTTATATTTTGCATTCAGCAGCCCCTAAAAGTGTGACTTGAATCTAGAATAGTCAGATTAAGGCCAGGTGCGGTGGCTCACACCTGTAATCCTAGCACTCTGGGAGGCTGAGACAGGAGGATTGCTTGAGATCAGGAGTTCTAGACCAGCCTGAGCAAGAACAAGACCCTTTGGCTCTACTAAAAATAGAAAAATTAGCTGGGCATGGTGGCACATGCCTGTAGTCCCAGCTATTTGGGAGGCTGAGGCAGGAGGATCATCTGAGCCCAGGAATTTAAAGTTGCAGTGAGCTATGATCAAGCTACTGCACTCTAGCCAGGGGCGACAAAGTGAGACTCTGTCTCAAACAAACAATAAATAAAAATAGAATGGTCAGATTTTCTTTGGGAGCCATAGGAAATGAGACTTTAAATTGAACATGGATTTCAGAAATTAGGTCCCAGAGTGGGCTCATGTCATCCAAATGGACATTTTAAGAATATATTTTTTTAATTTCAAAGATGAGTAATGCAACACCCCCCTCCCACCTTACTCTTATATCCCTTCTCCCCCTGTCAAAATATTATACATATTGTCCTGCTGAACCTCCTCTCCCTATGCACTGATAGGACCAAAGAGGGGCACAGCCATAAGGCACTGGGAGATGGGCCACAGAAACCACCTGGAACATCTCTGTTTCTTGCCCTTTCCAATTGACCCTTTCTCTCTTCCTCTTTCTCCCTTTCTTTTCAACCATAGATCCACATAAAAGAATTCAACATGCTTCTTAGTTCACAGCATATGATCATCACCAGGTGATGCAAAGCCCTCATTTTATTTTATTTGACGCACACACTTCCACTCCCTTTCCTGCATAGGTGCTCACTCTGTTGGATTTAACTTAGGTTCTTCAATCCACTTTCTCTTTGTTTGTTTACATAGATGTGCATCATCAAAAGGCATATAGCATAGGTTTTTATATGTTACAATTTACAAAAATATATGGAGCTACAAATATTGTTTCTTACTTTTTTCCTTCAGCACCCTGTTATTGAGATTTGGTCTTGCAGTAGGTAGGTCTAGATCATGATTTCTGATAACTGCATCAGGTTCTATCATATGGCCTTTTATTTGCTGAGTTGCAGGAATACTGTAGATCATAACCTCTTAAGAATTTTAGGCATTGGAAACATATTGTCTATCACCACCTCTTAGCTTTGCTGTGGTGTCCCTTAATGAGCAGGAGTCTTCATTTTGATGTACAATCTCCATCATTTTTTTCATTAGGGTCTTTGTTTCATGATCTTGTTTTTAAGAACAAGGTTACAAAAATACTCTCTTGCCTTTTCTTCTATCACTTTAAACTTGCCATTTATAGTAGTGTCTTTACTCCATTTGAAATTTATTTTTTTTTATACAGGAAAATAAAGGGAGGGATACAACTTTATTTTTCTCTACATAGTGAACCAGATTTCCGGCATCATTTATTAAGTAATTCATCCTGTCCCCACACGTGTGTGGGGTCATTCCCATCACATAATCATGTCTACATGGATTTGTCTATTTCTCCATGGACCGTTCTGCTGTTGATTACCGTGGGGTTAGAGTTTAGTCTTTGTTACGCCAGCACTGCAGGATGTCTAATAGTTGGTAAGGTCATTCCTCCCACGCCTTTGTTTTTCTATTTCAAAACGTCCTTGTCCATTTGTGAAGTTTTATTCCTCAACTTAAATTTTGGTGATGGTTTGTCAAGGTTAACCAGTGGCTTCTAGGATTTTGCTTGGAATTGTACAAATTTACAGATTAATTTGGAAAGAAGTGTTATTTTTATAATAGGTTATCCCTTTCGTGATCATGGTATGTATTCCCACTTATTCAGCTCTCCTTTAATACACTTTAGTAGAATTCTGATATTTTTCTCATGAAGGACCTTAAGTATTCTTTATTAATTAATAGACACTTTAGTGTTGGAGCTATCGTAAGTGGTATCTTATTTTCTATTGTATTTTCTAACTGGTGACTGTTGATTTAGATGAATGTTATTGATTTATGTATGTTGATTTTTTTTTTTTTAACTTGGAAGCTTTATTAAACTCTCTTGTTAGTTTCCAGAGTTTATTCTGTTAGTTTGGAAGGATTGCTGCTATGTGGGTGAGCAAGTCATGTGTAAATAATGACCTTTAAAGGTTTCCTTTTTTCTTTAAAGGCTTTCACTTCAATATCAGTTTTATCAGTTATCAGGTCACGTTTTTGTTGCATCTACCTTTCTCACGTGAGTTTTTCTTAATTTTTTGTGACTTGATGTGGCATAAAGATAGTATTAATATTTGTTATCTCCTTAACTCCTACACACTCTCTGATCCTTATGCCTCTGCCATGGTTTGAATGTTCCCCTCCAAAATTCAGGTTGAAACATAATCTCTTATGCAAGAGCACTAAGAGGTGAAGCCTTTAGGAGGTGATTAGGTCATGAGAGCTCCTCCCTTGTGAAGCAGATTAAGACCTTACAAAAGAGGCTTCTCCCAGCATTCAGCCTCCTTTTACCCTTGTCTTCCGCCAGGTGAGGACACGGTGTTTGAGGTGCCATCTTGGAAGCAGAGACCCGGCACTGAACCTGCTGGTGCCTTGATTTTGGATTTCCCAGCCTCTAGAACTCTGATAAATAAATTTCTGTTGTTCATAAATTATCCAGCCTCAGGTTGTTGTATTTGTTAAGACAAATTCCTTTTAATTTTTCTTGTTTTATTCCAGTCATCAAGAGCCCCAGTTCTGTATTCAAGAGTAACTGCAATAGCGGGTGTGCTCGTCTGGCTTTGCTAGTTACTGGTTATACTAGTTTTTCATTTCTAAATTTGGTTGCGTTATGATTAGAAACATATATTGGTTTTTGATTCTTTGGAACTTATTAAAGCCTTTTTGTGGCTCATTACGTGAAGCTGTTCACTGTTCCAAAAGTGTTGACAAAGAATGTAGAGTTTTGTGTACAGTCCAGATTTTTTATCACATTATTGAAATTTTTTAATCTCTTTCCTTATATTTTCTGCATGACCTATCAGTTATTGATAAGGCTGTCTTATAATCTCCCGCTGTGGCTGCTGATTTATCCATCACTCCCTGTTGCTTTATGCAGTTGCATCTTTTAAGGTGCATTTTTGTTTGTCATCAGACTATCTCCTAGCTCCTTTTGCAATATATAACTTTCCTCTTTAACCATATGTTTTTCCCATTAAATTCAGTTTTGCATAATGTGAAAATTATTACACAAGAATTTGTTGTTATTGATATTTGCACAATATGTCTTTATTTTCAGCTTTTCCTTATCCTTTCATGTCATATGTGTCTCCTATAGGCAACATATTTTTCAATATGTTGAAATATTCAACATATTGAATATATTATTTTGAATATTGAAATATTCAAAAATATTTCATATTTTTCTCATTCCTTAAATCCAATAGTACTTACGCAGTTCCTCTTCCCTCTTTCCTGCCTTTCACTAGAAAAATCAAATGTTCTTCTTGACTGAAAGTTAACTTTTTATTTTTATCCATTTAAAAGTTTCCTCTTAAGAGATTAATACTTACATTAATTATACTGATTTTAAATTAATTTTATTTATTTTTAAATTCATTTTATTATTATTGTTTTCCCCATAGAAGAACAGTCATGCATTTTCATCGTCCCATAATCACCTCACACCCTGCAATGCTGGTCTCATTGAGAGTGTTTATTTTGGATGGTCATGGCTATACTTGGTTTTTGTATGAGGGAAGTACAGGAAGTTAAAAGTGAAACTTGTTAACTCATTTACTCACCCATACTTCCTACACCTCATTTCTCTCCTGATTTAATCTCTCTTCTTGCTGGAGTATTTCTTTCAAAGAGGTTCTTGAAGTGGTAAGCATTTTTAGGCCCTGTATACCTGAAAATATCTTTATTTCACAATCGTATGTAAATAAACATTTAGCTGGTTAAAAAATTCTAAGTTCAAAAATGTATACTTTTGGCATTTAAAAAATACTACTTTATTGTTTTCTTGTCTACATCGTTACTTTTGTTTTCTTTCTTTCTGAAACATGACTTCAATGGAGGTTGATACTTCTGCTTCTGTCTTCCATGTCTCTTAGTGTTTGTTTATATTCTTTTCATCTCTTTAACCCTTCCTGGTTCTCTCTGGGAGAATTCCTCAACCTGAAATTACAGTTTACTAATTTATTCTTTAGAAGTATCCATTTCATTATTCAGCTCAACTATTGAGTTTTTCATTTCTCCATTTATATTTTTCATGCCCAGGATCTCTCATGGCTTTTTATGCATAACTGCTTGTTCTTACATTGTTTGAAATATCACTTCTTCCCTTTTAGAAGATATTTATTAGGCTTACTTTACATTCCTCTAGTAGAGATTTCTTGGTATATGTGGTATATCACCTTCAGGTTGCATGTGCTCCACAGAAGTCTTGTTAGACCCATCTTCCCCCACCCATTGTCACGTATGTTCCCTTGGAAAGTTCAGTTGATGTAGAAAGTAATGTGTACCAGGGGAGCATCAGAAGCTTAGACTGTGAGTTTGGGGGCGGTGTAGGGGAGTATACTTCAATCTGCACAGCCTCTGCTGTTGCGATCAGGAATCACTCATTTCCACTTTGCTTTTTCCCGCCTCTCCTCACCCCTGCACCTCCTAAGACTCACTCTCAGGAGAGCCTTGGGAACTGCTCTTTTCTAAGGATACTCTTCTCTGCTTTGGGGTTGGCAGGTTGGGGAAAAAATCTTCAGGGACTGGCCATCCTCTCTGCACTGTTTATCCCTCCAGAGGGGCTCTAGTTCTGCCCTGCTGTTGGCCAACTGCCTCTGATCCATAGATGCATAATGGGTTGTGGAGGTGCTTTGCCTCAGAAGCAGCAGGAGGTCAGCAGCCCACTGAGGCCAGGGTGGGAGAGGGAAAAGGCACACTCAGCCAGCCCTTCCAGCACATCTCCCATCTGCAGGCCTGGGATTCTCCTGATATAGCCTGTCATTTTCCTCTCACACAGGGATTTAGCCACCTTCTATCTCCTCATGGATTTTTCATGATTTTGGTGTTAAGTGTTGGGATCCATCCACACGTCCTTTGTTTCTTTCCCTAAAATCTCCCAAGTTGGATTTTAGGAAGGGAGACAATAGCTTAAGTTATTTTTCTGTGTTCTCCAGAATTGATTTTTTTCTAAAAATTATGAGTGTTGATGATTACAGGAACCATGAGGCTTATATCTCCATTAAAAGCACAATGAAAATCATTTAATTGTATACTTAAAATGGAGTGTTGGTTGTACGTAGATACAGTTGGAGCACTATGTATGTACTCTCTGGACTACTTTGACAGAGTAGGTTTTTGAATGTAACAAGATAAGTCAACTTGAGTGGTAATATATTTTGGGAAATCAGTTCACTACAAATTGT
>CAUYRT010005449.1:0-21373 GCA_963574885.1 Lepilemur ruficaudatus
GGGCTCAAGCGATCCTACTGCCTCAGCCTCCTGAGTAGCTGGGACTACAGGCATGCGCCACCATGCCCGGCTAATTTTTTCTATATGTTTTTAGTTGGCCAATTAATTTCTTTCTATTTTTAGTAGAGACGGGGTCTCGCTCTTGCTCAGGCTGCTCTTTACCTCATGACCTTGAGCGATCCGCCCGCCTCGGCCTCCCAGAGTGCTAGGATTACAGGCGTGAGCCACCGCGCCCGGCCAATTAACTACTTTTTCTAGAAACCTATAAAGCAGTTGGGAACTTTATTCCTTCAAATGAAGCTTATTTTTAAGGCAATTCAGAGAACCAGGAAGAAAAAAATTTAGACAAAAAGTGAGGATAATTCCCACAAATAAAACGTGGGCCTGCGTAAAGAGAATTGGCATTGTATTTCAAAAGTGAATATTTAAAAAATTGACTCAAAAGAAAAATTTAACAGAAATGATCACTGTTTTTCCTTCCTAGGTTCTAAAGATACAGGTTAACAGAACACTCAGCTGTGAATGAATCACAGGGGAATAAACGTAAAGGGATTTCAAATCATGTAAGGAACGCCATTAAAAGGAAGGTGCAAGTCTCCTGAATTATACAGGTGACAGATATTTGGGGATAAGAGAAATTTTACAGTATTCCAGTCACTTTAGGGCTCAGCATTTCAAAGTGTAGGATATCTACTTTTTATTTTTACTGTCATAAATATACAGGAATCCACCAGTAATGGTGGACCTTGGTAATGGTCAAATTTATGTTCTCATTTTCAAAAGTCAACCTAACATTTTGGTAATAGAGAAAAACACCTAAGGAAGCAGACAGCTCTTAATAAACACACTTTCTCTATTCTCCTCCTCTCCTAGAAGCAGTGCAGGTGTGGCCTATTATACTCATGTACTTAATATAACAGTGCTGGCACCTTTAATTACAATTGTCTTTAGTCCATGCTCACGACACAGCATCATTTGGCAGTACACCATCAGTCTGGCCTAATGCCATTATCAATCAGACATGTAAGCTCCTAGGGAGGGAATAGATTATATCTTTTTTAAAAAATTACCTCTGGTTTCTCTTAATTTTAAGCCTTCTTTTTGATGCTTGAAAACTAAGTACCACAATGCATTTTAGGAAAATTCAAAATAATTTTCTAGCAGAGGGCCTAATACATAGTGGGCACTCAGTAAATGTCTTTTTAATTCTATCTATGGCACACAAAGAATATCAAATTGGGATCCTGCTGATTTGACTTTTAAAAATAGTACCTGCCCTTTTGTGTGATTGGTACACAAAAAAAAAAAAAGAAAGAAAGAAAGAAAGAAAGAAAGAAAAGAAAAGAAGAAAAAAACAGTACCTGCCTTAACACTTGTATTTCCATATGCTACACTCCTCCCCACCCCAACACCTGATTCATTCATGCCCTTGCATTATTTATAGGCAGGCTTTTTCCTCTCAATTGATCATAAACTCCTCTGGGCACAAGGACTAAGTCTTATTCATTGTTTTATCTCTCCCCTCCCCTGCCTGCAGCTAGCATGAGGCTCTGTACACATTTGACACTTAGCACATGAACATTAAAAAGAAATAAAATCATGAACTCATCATATCAAGAAGAGAGCCACATCTTCCCATTCCCTGAAAAAGGACTTTTTATCCAACTCCAAGAGAAATTAGCAGATGTATTTATAAATAGTTATTTTGACTGACATTTGTACAATGTACAAAAAAAATCCACAAATACTATTCTTAGTCTCCCTGACAAGTTTCCAAAATATGTGAAACTCAAATATTACATATTTGCTCTATTCATCAGATGAAATGCTCTTGGAATTCTAGATGTAATGGCTGTCAGCGTAGGATAATAGCTAAAAAATCACAGACTCTAGAACCAGCTGCCTGGGTGTGAAACCTGGCTCCACCACTCAGTAGCATGTAACTTGGGCAAGTTAATTGCCTCAGTTTCCTCACCCAGAAAATGGGACAGCTAAAGTGCCTACGTCATAGGAGTTATTCTCAGGAGCAAATGACACAGGTAAAGCACTTGCCATAGTGCCTGGCACACAGTGAGCTCCATGTATAAATATTACCTATTCCATCATTAGTGTATAGTAAAAAGGCACTTCGAATATTTTTAAGACATTTCAAACTTATACGACAGCATTGTTACAGATTACCAACAATGCCATCAGGTCACTTGAGCTTCTTTACTCTTTAATTATGCCAATTTGGCCTAGAGATCTAGTGCAAAACCACTCCAGGAAGACCAGGAAAAGGAACATCCATTTAAATTGACAAACTGCTCATATTTTTCATCATCTTGATTTTTTTAACGTTACTTAAAGATAATGTGCCACAATAGAGATGAACCAGCCCTTTCCTGCTCTTCATAAATTAATAAAGCATTAATTACCCAACAGTCATGGACTTTGCAAGATCACTGCAAACAAGAAATCCATCTTTCATAGCAAAGTTTAAGTGAGCAATTTCTTCTCAATCTTCCTAATTCCTCCAATATTATAGCTTTTTAAATACTGCATGCAATTTTCTAAAATTTGGTTCAACCATTTTATTTTTAAAAGTTTACCAAATGCAATCCATTGTTTATTAGAAATTTCTGGTCTTTGAATATATTTTCATTATTTGCAATATAAATAAGTCTTACAGTGTATTTTACATTCCAACATGTATTAATACCAATTCCTCAAGTTGGGGCTTGCAAATATACCCTAGAAAAAGAGATATCTTGTCAAAAAAATCATTTTTATAAGCTTGTTGATTTATCAGGACTATGTTTTCTAATGGAAATGCACAAATAAAGGATAGAAGGAGGATAACAATAACTAATAACAACAACTACCACATACCAATTGTTTACTATAGATCGGGCACTGGACAAGGTGCTTTAACTATTTATTTTGTTTAACCCAACAAGGTAGATATTATTTCCCAAGAAATGGACAATAAAAGGGGAGTGTATGCATGTATTATTGGGATAATTTTTTGCTAGGCATAGGAAAAATGACTAAAAGAAAATATAGTTATATAAATATAAGGAGTTTATTCTGGGTAGTAGGAATATGGGAAATTATTATACTTTTGCTTATACTTTTCTGATTTTTTTTCAATTTTAGAAGGAAAGAAGAAGGGAAGGAATGAACAAATGAATGAACAAACCAACTAAGAGGTTAAATAACTTTCCCAAGATCATGCAACTAATAAGTGGTGAAGTTGGGATTTGAACCCAGGTCTATCTCACTCTAAAGCCACATTCTTCCAAGTCAGTAAAATATAACCAGATTTTTTTTAGACACAGGGTTTTGCTACGTTGCCCAGCCTAGATTCGAACTCCTGTGTTCAAGTGATCCTCCCGCCTCAGCCTCCCAAGTAGCTGGGATTATAGGCATGTGCCACCATGCCCAGCCAGATATTTTTGATCTGAGCAGGATGAAAACATTTTGGAAATTCTGAAAGTAGACTTATTCATAGCCCCATTGATGTTACCAACTGAATAAAATGTCCACCATTTCCAAAAACTCCCCTTATATCCTTTACCTACTGATACAAACAAGGTACTGGTAGAAATAACAAAGCAGCAACATGGACAAGGTCAGCCTGGCACTGCTAGTTACCCAAAAAGTCCCATGATACCAGGCAAACAAGTTCTTAGGTGCAGACTGCAAAGATTGGCTGTATCTTATATGACACCCTGGCAGGACATGCAGTTGTCAGTCAGGGCGCACAGAGAGATAGGGCTTGGTGGACACCTCATGGGGCACTCCTTTCTGCATCAATTCACCCTATAAACTCATTCAGAAGAAATCTGGGCCCTTTGAAGTTCTCAAAGAAATTGCAGAAATGATTTGTCCCTAAAAATAATTTGCCAAATGTGAAAAAGGAAACAGGAAGCTGCTTAGCTGAGAAAGCAACAAACCAAAGACCCTCTGCATAGAGGGAAAATGTAAAATGATGCAGACTCAGAGTATAATTGGTCTTGAATAATTTTTGTGCCATTGTGTTCCCTCTCGTGCAGGGAGCAGCTGTCGTAATCACTGTCTCAGAGTTAAGATAACTTTTGAGATGATTCAAACCAAATTTCCCAAAGTTTTAAAAAAAGTGTTTAACAACTCTTGCACCATATTACACTCACTAGAAAAAAATCTCATTAACCACTTACTGATATTGAAGTTTTGATAGAGTCAACACTTGAGATTTTCCCTTGCTGTGTGTCCAACACTTGCATTACAAAATCGGGTGTACGGTTTGATTCAAAATGAACTTTGGTCAGAAAGGAATGTTTGAAATGCCTCCTCCTCCATCCTGCCTGAACATCCAGGTAGATTGGAATGACATAGAGCAATGCTATAGGCAGCAAATTTATCTATGGCTAACTCCTCCATGTGGGAAAAATTAGATTAGGCCAGTGATGTGGGTTTATCTTCTCCACTCTGGGGCCTTCTGGCTTCCTAACAGTAAGGATGGTTTATCTACAAAATAGATTAGTAGAGCCTAAAGGAAAAGATTACTAGAGAGGAATTCTCAGTGGGAGAAAGGCAAAGAACATTTGAGAACAACCTTGTCTAGGATTTGACTCAATAATTAGCCATTTCCTATTTTCTTCCATGCTATAGGTTCCTCCACGTTACCCTGAAACCTTCAGTAAAGTGTTTCACAGCCTCAGGTCAGTGGTACTTCAGAGAATGATGGAGAAGAAATTGATTTAGAGTAAAGTGAAGAAATAAGGAGAAAAGATGGCACTGCAGTAAGAGAGAACACAAGAACAGAGAAGTAGGATGGCCCAACTCAGAACAACACATGTGAAACAAGTCCATTCTCCTGAAAATCCACTAACATGGGCTGTTGGGAGTGGGAGGCCATATGTTGCTATTGGTTGTCTCTAGTACAGGAGGTCACTTTTCATTTCTCCAAGGCCTTGAGATTATGGGAGATGGAAGTGGGTGGAGGCAGAGCAGTAGGGGTGAAGGGTAAGGAAGGAGGGCTTCACATTGAACAGAACATGAGAGGGCTGTAGTCAGCTAATCCTTCCTCTGATGGGAATAGCTCAACAAGTTGAGCTATGGCTGATGGAGAGGAAGATAAAGGCTGATGGAGAGGAAGAGGAGGAGAAAGCAAAAGAGGAAGAGGGAGGGGAACACGTTCTACCAAGGATCTCAAGCTCCGTGAAGTATAGGGACAAGTCATTAGACGGGATCTGCAGCATTATTGATCCAAAGCCACAAACAAGGGGCAGGGCATGAATCACAGATGCAGAGAGAAGCTGGAGAAACAGTTTTAATTAAGAAAAAGAAGTCACAGGCCGGGCACGGAGGCTCACGCCTGTAATCTTAGCACTCTGGGAGGCCGAGGCAGGTGGTTCATTTGGGCTTAGGAGTTTGAGACCAACCTGAGCAAGAGTGAGACCCTGTCTCTACCAAAAATAGAAAAAATTAGCCGGGCATGGTGGCACATGCTGTGGGAGGCTGAGGCAGAAGGATCGCCTGAGCCCAGGAGTTTGAGGTTGCTGTGAGCTAGGCTGACACCACGGCACTCTAGCCTGGGGAATAGAGTGAGACTCTGTCTCAAAAAAAAGAAAAAGAAAAACAAGTCACAGAATCAAGGCATCAAGGCTGGAAAGACTACAATGGGCCAGAAAGCAGATAGATGGAGAAAAATAGTTCAAGATGGAGGCTGCAAAAAAATCAGTTATTAAAGGTGTGTTTTTGTGTGGCATTGGATGGATAGCACGAGGGCAGATTTGTCATGTTTTTAAAAACAGAGCTACACCCATGTTTATAGCAGCATTAGTCACAATAGCGAAAAGGTGGAAGCAACCCAAGTGTCCACAGATGGATGAAGGGATGAACAAAATGTGGTAGATACATATAATGAAACATTATTCAGACTTAAAAAGGAATCCAGCCTTAAAAATCCAGGTTGCAGCATGGATATATTATTATACTATATTACATTATCCATGCTAAAACATGGATAAACCTTGAGGATATTACATTAAGTGAAATAAGCCCATCACAAATGGACAGATACTGAATGGTGGTTGCCAGGGTCTGGGGAGAGAGGAAAGCAGGAAGTTACTGTCTAACAGGTACACAGTTTCAATTTTGCAAGATGAAAAGAGTTCTGGAAATGGATGGTGGTGATGGTTGTACTACATTATGAATGTATTTCACACCATTGAGCTGTACATTTAAAATTGTTAAGATAGTAAATTTTCTATTATATATATTTTACCACAGTAAAAAAATAAGAGATACCCTTTAAAAAGCCAGACAGTTGGGCAATTTTGAATATTTCTCTCTATAGAAGTATCTTCCAAAATATAGTTCATCTTGTGGCAAACACTTTTGAGCACATCTCCTGCACATGTAATGTGCTAGACACGTGGCATTGAACTCGTAAGGCACAGTCCAGTGGGAGACGGACACCAGGAAACAGAGAATTGCACTGCCATGTGTCCAGGACGACCCTGAAAGCAGCAAGCACCTAATTCAGACTATGTAGTCAAAAGTATTTTCCAAAAGGGATGATGCCTCAGCTGAATCCTAAAAATAGAAGTTACCATATAGAAGTAGTGGAAAGAAGAGTACTGGGCAGAGGAAATAGCATAAGGCAAGAGAGAATGTGGTGAATTTTAAGCACTGCATGTAACTCAACCCGCTTAGAGCACCCAGTAGGAATGAGCGATTTGAAGAAAAGAGGAAAGTGGATAGTCAAACAGCATTCAAGTGTCAACAATGAAAATTATTTTTCTGGATGGTGAAAATCAGTTGGGAGAGGGATGCTTTAGCTTTTGATCCATGATTAACTTTGTAGAAAGAATGTCACGAATGGCATATTAGGAAAAGCACAGGATAGGAAATTGAGAGGAAATGCAGTACCAACTACCCATGTGGCTAAAAGATGAAAGCATCTTTTTTTTAAATTGTGGCAAAATACACATAAGACTTACATCCTAACCAATTTTACATGTACAGTTCAGTACAGTGTTAAGTCCATTCACACTGTTATGGAACCAACGTCCAGTACTCTTTTGGTGTTGCAAAATTGAAACTCTGTATCTATTAAACCAGCAGTCCCCAACCCTTCTGGCACCAGGGACCAGTTTCATGGAAGACAATTTTTTCATGGGACAGGGGCAGGGTTGTTTTCAGGATGATTCAAGTGCACTGTATTTATTGTGTAGGCAAACCTCTCTGCTAATGATAATCTGTATTTGCAGCCACTCCCCAGCACTAGCATCACCGCCTCAGCTCCACTTCAGATCATCAGGCATTAGATTCTCACAGGAGTGCACAATCTAGATCCCTCACGGGTGCAGTTTACAGTAGGATTTGCACTCCTGTGAGGATCTAATGCCACTGCTGATCTGACAGGAGGCAGACCTTATGCAGTGATGCAAGGGATGAGGAATAATGAATACAGATGAAGCTTTGCTCGCCTGCCACTCACCTCCTGCTGTGTGGCCTGGTTCCTAACAGACCACGGACTAGTACCGGTCCATGGCCCGGGGATTGAAGACCACAGCATTAAACAACAACTCTCCATTCCTCTCTCTCTCCAGGCCCTGGCAACTATTAATACCAATTATACTTTCTGTCCTGTGAATTTGACTACTCTAGGTACCTCTTACAAGTACAATCACACAGTATCTGTTCTTTTGTGACTGGCTTATTTCACTTAGTGTATGTCCTCAGTGTTCAACCATATTGTAACATGTGTCAGAAGTTTCTTCCTTTTGAAAGCTGAACAGTATTCCACTGTACGTGTACATCCATTCATCCACTGTTGTACACTTGGGCTGCATCCCCCTTTTGTCTATTGTGACTAATGCTGCTATGAACATGGGTGTACAGATTATCTCTTTAAGACCTTGCTTTCAATTTTGTTGAGCATATGCCCAAAAGCAGAACTGCTGGGTCATATGATAATTCCATTTTTAGTTTTTGGGGAACCACCATAGTGTTTTCCACGGCAGCTCCACCATCTTACATTCACATCACCAGGGCACAATGGTTTCAGTTTTGTTTTTCACTCTTGCCAACATCTATTATTTCCTAGTTTTTTTCATAAAAGCCCTCTTAATGGATGTAAGGTGACTGTAAGCATCTTATTCAACTCTAAGCTTTCAATTCCTCATCTGTAAAATGAGCAAAGTAGACTAGATGATCCCCAAGGATCTCAAATTTCATTATTCTGAGAATTGAGGGGAGAATTAGGTTCATTTCCTGGGAAAACTCAGATCACTTATTGACTCTGAGGCTCTCATTTCCTAACTATATTCACAGTACTAACACATACTTTGGATATGGTTTCAAGTATTAATAAAACACATTAAAATTCAAATGCAAGGAGCATTTACTTAATGGGAAAGTTTAGGAAAGCCTGGCCCTAGCCATCCACAGAGAGGACGTGGATGTCACGGGATACTGACATCCCATAAATGGCCCACACAGGTAGGACAAATTTTACATTTCACTGGTCTTCCCATAGGTAGGGTTGATTATTAGCAATGACTACAACAGAGATACCTACTCATTGTCAATTTTCACTCTTGTAAAAGGATGAAGCACAACTAAATCTTTATTTAAATGGTCAGGCTAGGATGGCAGAGAAAAATGGGCATTTCCCCAGGAAATCTGTTATGTTTTCTGACATAGGATTAACTCTCCCCACTCTCAAATACAGCAACTAAAACCTTGAAAGAAGAAATGGATTTTCTCAATGGACACCCTGCAGAGGAGTCACCAGCAAGCCCCTGGGAAGAATGCTGTTTTACAAACAGGCAAATGAACGCAAGCAGGATTATTTTCGGGAAAACTCAGCAGCATCAAAAATAGAATCCAGGCCGGGCATGGTGGCTGATGCCTGTAATCCTAGCACTCTGAGAGGCCGAGGCCAGGCAGATCATTTGAGTTCAGGAGTTAGAGACCAGCCTGAGCAAGAGCGAGACTCCGTCTCTACTAAAAAAATAGAAAGAAATTAGCTGGACAACTAAAATATATATATATATATATATATATATATATATATATATATATATATAATTAGCTGGGCATGGTGGCGCATGCCTGTAGTCCCAGCTACTCGGGAGGCTGAGGCAAGAGGATCACTTGAGCCCAGGAGTTTGAGGTTGCTGTGAGCTAGGCTGATGCCACAGCCACTCTAGTCCAGGCAACAGAGAGACTCTGACCCCCCCCCCAAACAAAAAAAACCGCATCCATGACTCCTGAACTCACAGCCCAATATTGCAAATTTAGTTCCTCCTCTAAAATGGATGTTTATTATTATCACATTTTTATAAGAACAAAAATCCTATTAATATGGACATATATAGACTATTTTGCTCCCTAGAAGTCCATGTGTTTCTGTACGCATGCTGGAGCACTATAGACCTTGACGTGGGGATCAAACATGAGAAGCCTCTTTAAAGTTCTATTGAGAATCATCATCTAACACCTGAAGACCACAAAACCCCCCACATTACAAGGGCTGAGGGTTGAGCCCTTTATACCTTCCGTGGGTGGTCTTGGGAGAATTAGGGCAGAAAATGCTCAGAGAGGGCTGCCAAGGTGGGCTGAAAGAGACCTGCCCCCAGAGCCAAGTCATATGGAGAAAACAAGGAAATGAATTTTGCACTCCTTATCCACTAGTTTTTAATTACATAACTGATTCTAGAGTCTATGTGATCGGACAAATCAAAAAACTGGTGGGGATCAGAGACACACAGGGCAGGAAGAAGGGAGTCCCTGGTCCCCGATCGAGGAGAGGAGCCAGCCTGCCCTCTACTGGCCATCCTGGGCAGTGGCAGCAAGCAGAGGGAAGGACACCTTTTCCCACTCCAGCTGGAGGATTCAGATGCGCAAAAAACCAAAGCACCCAGCTACAGCAACTTTCATACATGACCCTAACTTTATGGAAGAGATCACAGGCCAAACGGAAAACTCTGATGCTGCCTTAATGGCCGTGCCCTGGAACATCCCTTTCTGCAAATAGTGTTGGGAAGGCAATACTAGACGGAACCAAAAGAACTCGAATAGGCTAGACATGGGATGTGACGTGCAGTCATCAGAAACTATTCTTTTCCAACACACAATGTCAAAATATATTTCTACACAGAATCCATTACAAACATCTACCTGTTCGTGCCATCACCAGAAAAAAGATGTTACGTTATTGTTCAATGGCATATAATCCACTGAAAGTAAAAATCGTGGCAAAATGCAAAGAAGCAGGTAGTGGGAAATCTCCTGCAGTTTGGGGAGGGACATAGGGTTAGATGCACACTTACAATTGGGCAGGTAAAACTTCACAATGCTATTAAGGAGATATTCTGTAAGGACAATACATATGAATTGACCTGTCTTTGCTATTTCTCCTCCTACCTGATACATAAATTTTTTAATTATTTCTCAGGCTTTCTTCCTAACTAGGATAATATAACCTAATTTTTCCATTCCATCCTCATGTAAAGATTGTATTAACATTATCAATTAATAAATGTTTACTGGATAATGTCCATACTCTCAAATTTCTGTTCATCCAGCTAGGATGGCAGTTCACATACAGTAGTGTTCTATGTTCAACAGGAGGTTGCACCAGATTGATTCTAAGCTTTTCTCGAGCTCTAGAATTCTATGTTACAACTCCACAAAATTCCTGCATGTTTACAAACTAAGAATTCTGATTCCATCAGAGCCACGGTGCTGCTCCTTCCTAATCGATCTCTTTCCCATTCATCAAAGTGACGATTCCAAACACACACTGTTGTTCAGAAGCTCCGAGCCTACCCTGGCCTGTGACTCTTACTGTCATGAGCAAGTCACCTCCTTCACACGTGTATGCACACGCACGCACAGAGTAACTTTGATCCAAGCTCGTAACTTACCCACCTCCACACACAGTTTTTAAATAAATGTTGAGGAAAAAACGATGAATGATACAGCCCTTCCCCCAGAGGATCTATGTCTAATGGGCAGTGGGCGGGGGGAGTAGATGGAGGTGTAAAGAAACAAATATGAAATATCACTGGTGCTGTAACAGAAGTAAGCATATGGGATGGTGGGGTTCACAGGGAGACAGGTTAATCAATTCCAACAAACCATGGAGGCAGAAGGGGCTCTATAAAAGGAACACAGAACAAGCCTAGTTCTCACCCCTTCTCATCACCAGAAAACTTCAGAATGACTGTAACACCCTTGCTGTATGAACCAATTGTAACATGGATTCTGTCCCCACCACTAGACTGAAACAGAAACTCCTTTAACTTCACTTTAAAAAGGCAAAAATCCAGTGCCCTTTCCCATCCTTTTCCTACCTGACTTCTCTACGTAATTATATGTGCACGTCCATGTGCGTATGTTCTAGGGAAGCTAAACCGCATCTCCTTGAAACTCTGCCTCCAGCCTCCAACAGCTGCGTCCATGCTGCCCTCCCTTGTCGGCTCTTCTCAGATGGTTCCACACCTTTCCCAGCAGTCCCACATGTTGCCCCTGGGGGGTCTCCACTGCAAGCACTTACCAGTGCCTCCCACACCTCACCCAAGCCTCATGTCCACCCAGATTCCCCCTCTTCCCCTACCACCCTCTCAGTCCTGTCGATCTCTCTCCTAAACATCTCACTGCCTCTCCCCGACTGCCCGGCTCCTTCCTGCAGGGCCCATTGGCTCTACTGGCCCTTTCTATTAGCCTCATCCTCAAACTGCTGGTGTCCATTCACCCTCTCCAGCCTGTCCTCCCTGCTGCCAAATGACCTTTGAAATATAAAAATCCAGCCATGTCATTCTATGCTGAGTGATATTGCTACAGGACACAACCTAAATTCCAGTTTCAACTGCCGCCACTTACCTCCAGCCTCCAAATCTGTATCCAGCAATAGTAAACTACTAAGAGTGGCCCAAATACCTGGTACTCACCCAGGCCCAGTGCTGTCATCTCCACTGGGAATGCTCCCCACCCCTCCAGCCCTGTCGACGGGGCACATTGCTATCAGCCTTTTCTAATCCCACTTCTCTGAAATGCTCCCTGATGCTTCACAGATTTTGGTGGTTCTCGCCTTTGCTCCTGTTGCCCTCTGTGTATGCAGGGTCTGCTTTCAGATATAACATGTATTCCAAAATCATGTTTACATATCATTTTCTCAACCAAAGCACATAAAGGAGGAACAGTCTCCTTGCACGGTACTGGAGAATCGTAAGCAATCATTTCCCCAAAATCTAAAAACTTATATAATCCCTAAGTATGTTTATTCAACACCTCCTCCTCATATAATCTCATATCATTGATTTCTTTTTAACATGAGAAGCCCAGAAACCTTCATAATTGCCTTTAAAAAGCAAGGATGCAAAGGCCAATGAAAAAGGCAGCTTCTAAACCTCCCCACAAGCCGGGCACGGTGGCTCACACCTGTAATCCTAGCACTCTGGAAGACCGAGGCAGGCAGATCGCTCAAGGTCAGGAGTTCAAAACCAGCCTGAGCAAGAGTGAGACCCCATCTCTACTAAAAATAGAAACAAATTAATCAGCCAACTAAAAAAATATATATATAAAAAAAAATTAGCCGGGCATGGTGGCGCATGCCTGTAGTCCCAGCTACTTGGGAGGCTGAGGCAGAAGGATTGCTTGAGCCCAAGAGTGTGAGGTTGCTGTAAGCTAGGCTGACACCACAGCACTCTAGCCCAGGCAATACAGTGAGACTCTGTCTCAAAAAAAAATAAAAGATAAAAAATAAATAAACCTCCCCACAGCAGGAATTATGGCAATAATAGTAAATAATATAGCCAGACAATGTTCTAAACATTTATATACTTTAACTCACTTAATTCTCATGACAACCTTATAACATGAGTATAATCATCATCCCCATTTTACTGATGAGAAAACTGAAACACAGAGTGGTTAAGGAACTTGCATGAGATTGCACAGCCAGTAAGTGGCAGAACCAGTATTTAAGCCCAGGTGAGATGGCTCCAGAGTCCATGTTCTTAACAAATGCACCCTCCTCGCACCCCACCAGCTCTCCAAGGGCACATTCCAGAAGCTAAGACTTCTCTCACCTCTCTCCAGTCCTGCTCTTGGAGAAGGTGCCGGAAGCCAGACTTCAGCCTGGTGGATGCTGGGGCATGGTCTGTAACCTGAAGAAGTGGTCCCAAGGAAAGAGGACTAAGAACAGGAACCGTGTACACAGGGATCACTTTGGACTCTCACTCCATCTACCTACCACTCATCCACAGAACTCTCTTTGATAATTCAGCAAAGTTCAAGGTTTCTATTATTTAGTTTCATAATAGGAGGCCCGTCAGGTAATCTAATGGCACTCAAGTCCTCTCCAGATTATCAAATCAGCCTTGACTTGCTGGAAATTTCTTTGTATCAGCAATACCTTCTCCTAAGCATGTTCTCCCAAATTGCACAAAAATGCATAGTTTTATCCTGAAACATTAAAAAACTCACCGAATGTCAGGTTGAAAAATGGCACAGTTAAACCATCATTTGTTAGCTGACCATACTAGAAAGATACACTTGGAATACTTCAGAGCATCGATGTGCAACGTGTGAAAATGGATGTTTTCGATATACCAGGACCTCCATTAGAACAATAATTATATTGCAAATTTTTGATCTGCTTCTCTGACTCTTCCTTTTCCTGAAAGCTCACTGAAGATATGTATATTTTCATCTTTGCACCTCAGCACCCAGCAGGTACTCAACACAGAACTTTTGAATTGATAAATCAATACATATAAACATGTGCCATGTGCACATTTAACATTTCAAAGTACTTCCAATTCTGTCTTCAAAACATTCCTAAGAAATAAGTAGGGCCAATACTATCGTCCATTTTACAGGTGAACAAACAGAGGCAAAGAAGAATGGAATGGTAGCTTAGTAACAGGTGTGGCAATAAGACTTTAGTTTTAGATGAAAGATAAAATAATGTATTTATATGCTGACTGAAGTGATCCAGTAGAGATGGAAAATCCAGTGAAGGAAGACAGACAAAAGGAGTGGTCATTCCTTGAGTAGAGAAGATGGATCCAGTGTGCCCAAGGACAGTTGGGCAGTCTGTCCCGAGTAACAGGAGGAATGCTACCTATACCGGTGATAGTATGAGGACATTCTCTTTTGGTCGCTTACATTTTCTCAGTTAAAAGCAAAAATCACCAGCTGAGAGTGAGGGAGGGAACAAGATACAAAAAAGGAGAGAGGAAAGAAACTAGGGAAATACAACAGAACTGCCGGCAGCACCAAGGGTGTCCATGAGGTTGATGGTCACATATTTAAAGAGAATAGTCAGCACGGTATGTGTTCCTTTAGGGGCAGTCAGCTGGGCAGGTGCAGACAAAGAATGTGCAGAAATTTGAGTTTAATCAGGGTTGGGGCTTTGCCAGGTGAGAATGACAAATGGAGAGTGGGACAAATGAGTTAAATACGTATGCAAGTGAGTCATGATGATGACAACCATAAACTCTACGCAGAGTTAGCAGGGAACCAAGCGATGGATCTTTGTTAATCACTGCTAGGTCAACCATGCTGTGCCATGGTGATAGAAAAGGAGGAACAGAAGCCTGTCTCCAGGAAGCCATCAATATTAGGGAATAATCCAGCAGTTCCCAAAGTTTTCTGCACTTTAGAATAGTCCATGAGCTTAAAAATCACCATGTTCAGATCGTAATCCATGCCAGCTCAATCTGAATGTCTGGGAGTGGGAGCCAGGCATTCGTATCTTTTTAAATACCCTCAAGTGATTCCAATATGCAGCAAAGTTTGGGAACACCAGTATAGTCTATTTCTTTACAAGGGAGGATGGCATTTGAAGATTTAAATAAAATTCCTAAAAGTAAACATTCAGTATAAGTGAGATTATTATCTTTTATTTTGCTGTTGATTGAAGATCCAGCATAGGAAAAAATGAAGTTAATTGTCCTACAAAATAAAACAGTCAATTCTTTTGGGAAAAAAGTATTTACGTTAGTCTTGCATTTACAACTTTAAATTGTATGGTATTAACCTTGATGTGTTGCTCATTACCACATTTCCAGCACCTGTAATTGTGTCTGGCAAACTGTAAATGCCGAATAAATATTTGTTGAATGAATAATACTTTCGAAAAATATAGTCTGGAAGGGATGGTTTAATGGAAAGGCCTCTTTTTGAAATATAAAATGACAAAATACCCTACTTTTAGAAGTATTCTCTCATAACTAAATACAAAAGTGGTCACAATACATATATATTATATACATATAGTACTTCTAAAAAAGGGGCCCTTTATTTTTTCCATATGGCATTGATCCTGGTTTGTATCATTTTTAGTTTTATAGGCTGTCTTACCCTTCTGGAAATATAGAGTACATAAATAAACTGTAATACCGTTCTTATGAGAGCTGAAGAGAAAGCGAACTCCCCCTGCTGGCGGTATGTGTAGTTTTCTGTTTCATAACCGGTAGTAAGGACACCAACCAGGGGAGTCCCAACTGTGTCACCAACCAGCTGAGTGAGTTTCAGCAATGTTCAATCCTTCATGTCTCACTTTGCTCAACCAAAGGCTGTGGGTAAACAGAAATCATTTTTTAAAATTCTCTTCTAGCTCTAAATTATCATGACTGAGATTCAGAAATCTTCTAAAAATCAGTTCTTTTTATAATGAGGTCACAAGAAACATCTACTCTTTTTTTTAAAGCAACAGGAATCTCTCAGAAGTTAGAGGTTCAAATGCTGTTACTGTAATTTCAAATATTATACAAATTTGAAGCATGTGTAAGAATAAGTAAATTATGACAAAATAGAAAATACCTCTTAGCTATAAGACACTAAAGAGCTTAAAGTAAGTCAGGGGAAATTGTTGCTAAAGTACGTCATAAGCAATTTCATTCAGTTTCTTTCACCTAGAAATCATTACTATTTCAAGGTAGACCAAGCTGCTAATGATATATTGAAAACATATCTAAAACTGTCATCAATATTAACAAATTTGTGATGAAATTCACAATTTTATAGTCAAATTCCAAATTTAAGGCAAATCTACCTTAATTTAAATGCTAACTTCTATGCGTCAATCAAAATAAATAAGCTTATGGAAAAGAAATAAGCACATCTGGGTTAAGATGGCAGATTTTTTAAAATGCATCTAATTTTGGTGCCCAACAAAATCACAATAAAAATACAGTAAAGAGATTTTTTAAAATTATAACCCACAAGGACTTGGGGGAATAAAGGAGCAGAGAGAACAGCAATGAATTTTTGAAGCTGGAAAAGCATGCAGACAAGTGGAAATTGACTCAGCAGATCCTAAAAAGACAAATCCCAAACTGACACAGGAAACTGAAATCCAACCTGTGTATACCACATACTCCACAGAAGACTTGGGGACTGGCAACCAGTTGCCCAGGAGGCTTAATAAGGAGTTTGGGGAGAAAGCTGTTGAAAGGTAGTTGGATCCCTAGTTCCCCTCTTTATGAGGCAACTGATGCTTTCCACCCCTGAAAAAGTTTGGGTTTTTATTTATGGAGAGGATTAAAACACAGTCCTTGGACAGCCAGCTGCGAATGAGCCTTACCTAAAATGGGACCCAATGACCACAGGTATACTGAATGCTGAGACTCCCAGTTCTCAACCACAGTCAGGCCAAGAACACCAGCCTCCAGACTTTCATCTTCCAAGCAGAAGCTTAGAACACTCTTCCCCAGAGGACTTGACCAACCCATAGAAGGACTTGAAAATACTGACCTGGGAGATTCCACAACACAGAGCCCTTTTAGATGACGTCTCAGTGAAGCTCAAAGTCAGTAAGCCCTGCCAGAGAGCCCAGAGTTCAAGTCAGCATTTTAGATTCTCACGATTATGAGCAGACAGTCAAGGATTACAAGACATCTGAGGAAGCCTCTAGATATCATACAACTTTGAACGTTTTTTTCCTCCCTGTATAATCTATCTCCTCCAAAGCATTGCATTCTATTTGTCTGTTTTAGTCTCTATCATTAATATCCTTAAAGCAATCAGAAAATACATTGCATCTATGAAACAAGAACAGGATACCACATAAAAGAAACTTTCAAATAACAACCCAAAAAAGAGTTCTCAATAACAGGATTGGAAAATAAAATTGAGGTAATCGCCAATAAAGTAAAGCAAAAAAGAACAAAGAGAGAAGGAGAACATTACAGAAGTAGTCCAAAAGTTCCAAGAGCCAAACAATAGAATTCCAGAAAGAAGAAAAAAGAAAACAGATGGGAGGAAAGCAACAAAGAAATAATTCACAGAAAATTTCTATAACTAAAAGACAAAAATTGCCTGATTGAAAGAGCCTGTCTAGGCCCAGTAACAATGACCTGAGTGAAAACAGACCTCAAGCAACATGATCATGAATTTCAGAACACCAAGAACAAAGAGAATAGTCCACAAGCTTTCAAAGGGAAAAAATAAACAAAGAATCAGCAATTGGAAAGGCTTTAGATTTCTCAAGAGCAACAATGGAAGCAAGAAGGCAATAGAGTAAGTATAGAATTGTCGTTAAGGAGTGTGTGTGTGTGTGTGTGTGTGTGTGTGTGTGTGTGTGCGCGCGCGTGCGTGTGTAAAATACAAACATTTTCATTCATGCGCAGTTCCCAAAAATTTATCTCACAAGCACCCTCTCTCAAGAGTATATGGGCAACAATATAAAAAGAATAATCAAGAAAGAAGAAAACATGGGATACAGGATACAAGAGATCCAACACAGGAGAGAGACAAAGGGAGCCTCTCCTCTACAAAAGAGCGAAGGAAGACCCCAAGATGACAGCCGTGTGCCAGACAGAGCACAGCCAGTCTGGATGGGAGCAGTGAGGCACACGCAACAGCTGCGTGAGAGTGGTCAACACAAGATGCTTCCTGCTGTAGGACCGTCTTTCTAACTTAAGGATGGAATGCCCAGGGGAGCTGGTCCAGATTCTCGTCTGTACTTGTTTATCTTACAATGCACTGACGAAATGTCTGCTCTCCCTTCATGCCCACAGAAGTGTTGTGCTTTGACCTACTTCTAAGAGCAGGAGCAAGGCCATGGTGAGCTTTGAGTCAAAATTAAAGAGCAGGCCACTCCTCCAGACTGGCTGAGTCTTCAATAACTAGTCCAAAGCATAGCCTGGCAGATGTCACAGGAGTCATTTATAACCATGTCCTCTGATTCCCCCAGAAGGGACTCCTGTGGGTTCTTCAAAGGAACCTACACCAGCCTGGGCCCCAGAGACTATTTGGTTTTATCTTTTGAGAGCTTTTATCTACAACAGCAACATTACACTTTCCCTACACAACTAGGTTTGGGCTTGCTACTCAGTTTTTCAGAGCCATATATTGCTTAGGAATATATACAAGAAGTATAAAAAGTATAAAGAAAAGCAAGACAATGGTTAATCCAAATGTTGGGAAGATAGGAGATCTCAACCAGGAAGGAGCACACAGAGAGATTTAATGTGCCAGAAATATTTGTTACTCAAGCTTGGTAGTAAATATCCACATGCATAGACCTTTGTTTATTTATTCTTTAATACATGCATACATGTATTAAATACTCTTCTTTATGGTGATGCATTCTACAATGAGAGATATTTTAAGTAGTAAGTGAATTCCTATTTAAATCAGTGAAGTTGTTTTAACATCTAGAAAAACTAAAGGAGCCCCCCCAAATAGTCTTAATAATTTTATGCCTACAAATGTGAAAAGTTACGTGAAATAGCAAATTCTATATAATTTACCAAAGCTGACACAAGAACATAAAATACAAATAATTTTATAATGATTTTAAAAGTTGGATCCATAATTTAAAACCTTCCTACAAAGAAAAGTTCAGGCCCAAATATGTTTACCAGTGAATTTTACTAAACATTTACAAAAGAAACAATATGTATTACACAATCTCTTTCAGAGGATGGAAAAAGAGGACCCACTCTGTAACTTCTTTTATGAGGCTCCCCAAACCTGACAAGAACACTACAAGAATGAGAATATAGGCCAATATCACTCATGAACATAGATGCAAAACTCATAACAAAATATTAGCAAACCAAACCCAGTATGTACACATGCACACACTTCGAATCACTCTCTCTCTCTCTACACACACACACACACACACACACACACACACACACACACACAGTTGACCCTTGAAGAACACAGGTTTGGATTGCACGGATCCACTTATACACAGATTTTTTTCCAAAAATATGTTGGGAAGTTTTTTGCAGACTTGCAACAATTTGAAAAAACTCACAGATGAACTGCACAGCATAGAAATATCCAAAAAACTAAAATACATATATATACTAATAAATTTTGTCACTACTATAAAATATACACAAATCCATTATAAAAAGTTAAAATTTACCAAAATTAACACACAAATACAGACCATGCATGTGCCATTCGCAGTTGAGAGAAATATAAACAAATGTAAAGATGCAGTATTAAATCCAACTGCATGAAATTAACTGTACTACATCCTCTACTACCATAACACTTTCATAATCACCTCCAGATGCTATTTCAGTGAGCTCAAAGTGTTCAGAGCATCCACTTAAAATGCCATGTGATGCTAATCATCTCCAAGCAAGCAGTTAGCAGTGTCTCACCAACAAATTGCATGTCACAGTAAAAAGTGATCTCTCACAGTTCTCATGTATTTTTCATCATGTTTAGTGCAATACCATAAACCTTAAATAGCACCGTAGGATATATACAAAGTGCCACCAGTGATGCTGGAAGTGCTCCCAAGAAGCAGAGAAAAGTCAAGACATTATAGGGAAAAGTTGAATTGCTAAATAGGGTGACGAAAATGTTCTGGAATTAGACAGTGGTCGTGGTTGCACAATTTTATGGTATGTGAATTATATCTTAATAAAAAGTATTAAAATGGAATACACTCAAGGAAACTTTGGAAAATACAGAAGTATAAAAAGAAGAGAAACACTATTAGACAAATATTGATCTTGCTTTTGTTATTCCCACCCCAGTTTTGTTTTTGGTTTTTGTTTTGTTTTGTTTTTTGAGACATACTCTGTCGCCCTGGCTAGCGTGCAGTGCAGTCATCCTAGCTTACTGCAACCTCAAACTCCTGGGCTCAAGCAATCCTCCTGCCTCAGCCTCCTGAGTAGCTGGGACTACAGATGCGTACCAACATCCTTGGCTAATTTTTTTCTATTTTTAGTAGAGATGGGGTCTCACTCTTGCTCAGGCTGGTCTCGAACTCTCCCACCCCAGTTTTAAAACAGATACTGCCATAAAGCTTGATGTAGGAAGCCATAAAGTCTAAGTAGTTATGTCATTTGTGTTAGAAATAAAAATGATCTAGTCATTTTGGTTCATAATACACATTTATGATTTTCATTTCAAAATTATTGTATTCCCTTTGGCGATTAACAGGAAATAATCCAGGCCGGGCGCAGTGGCTCACGCCTGTAATCCTAGCAATCTGGGAAGCCGAGGCAGGCGGATTGCTCAAGGTCAGGAGTTCGAAACCAGCCTGACCAAGAGCGAGACCCCGTCTCTACTAAAAAAAATAGAAAGAAATTAGCAGGACAACTAAAAGTATATATATAAAAAATCAGCCGGGCATGGTGGTACGTGCCTTTAGTTCCAGCAACTCGGGAGGCTGAGGCAATAGGATTGCTTGAACCCAGGAGTTTGAGATTGCTGTGAGCTAGGCTGATGCCATGGCACTCTAGCCCAGGCAACAGAGTGAGACTCTGTCTCAAAAAAAAAAAAAAAAAAGGAAATAATCCACTTTAATACAACATTGAAATAGTTTTATTAGGGGAAATGTCACTTATGCAAAGAATCATAAGCGTCAACTCCATATGAAGGTAACAATGGGGACTATCTGGACTTCTGCATATTAAATACAAACAACTCAACATATTCTATTTGAATGTATCATTTCCAACCACTATTAAAATGAAGCTCCGTTATTCAGTGTGATGATGAAACCTCCATTCTTTAGAACTCCAATTAAATGTATTTATTATTAGTTGACTTTGAGGAAACAGACAAAATGTGCAACTACTGGATTCAGGCATTTGGTTATAAATCATCTAACCTCTGGCGTTCTAAAATGGATAAATAACCACGTCGTCAACTTTTTAACCCTGTCTACATCATAATACAGCATCATATGATGAGAATGACAATTCTAACGCAGTTATTTCTTCATGAAAAAACATTCTGTTCCATTTAATAGAATCTTAATACCAAGAAAAGAAATGAATTCTCCAGTTGAGCTAGCACCGCTTATATTATCCTGGATAGAGCTTGAGCCCATTATTCAAAGTGAGGTGACACAAGACTGGAAGAATGGGCCCCACATGTACTCGCCATCAAATTGGTA
>CAUYRT010005451.1:0-41639 GCA_963574885.1 Lepilemur ruficaudatus
CACACATATGTACCTAACAAAAGATATAAGAGAAGATAGCAAGAATATAAGATAAAGTACAAAGTTTGTAGGACCAATGTATCTCCACGCCATTAATGTGCAATATAAATACAGTTGAGTTACCAGAGCAGAACAGTTGAAAACATAAAAAGTTTTGGTCAGAGAGAAAGATATACAAAATTGAGACACAAATACATGCATCACATTTTAATTTCCAAAATATAGGTAAAACATTTCCTTTACAATTATAAAGAAATAGTTGAAGATATAAAATCTTCTAAAAATATGACTTGCGTTCCTATTTTTTTTTTAAGTAATGAGAAAGTGGATTGATGGCAAGATGCTCTAGTATAATAAAGAACACGTTATACATCAGCTGCGTAATTTGTGTACTTGTCAACTGTTATTCCAAGGGTGAAGTAGCCTATTTGAAGTTGCAAATTGACATCTGATGGATGACTTTCTACAATAGCATTATTATGTTGTGGAAAATTGGAGTGAAAAAAACTTCATGAAAATGAACAAAATAATAAATTCATTTTATCTGAATTCTTTATTCTTTAGCATAATAGACTGCCAGAATTCTGCTCTGATATCATCTAGTAAAATGAACTGAAAAATAGAATGAATTAAAAATAGACATGGTATTAGAATTTTGAATATTAATTTTAAAGAGGACTTACATAAATTATATGTACAAGCAGATGGTATAAAAATGACATCCTTCATATATTACATATATAAACTATATACTCTCAAATAAATATAATACCTTATGTTATATTTTATCAAATATATCATATTTATAATCAATATATTTATCAATAATATTTAGAATGCAATATTTATAACATAAATATACTATAAATGTCTATGCATACAAGACAGTTTATCTAAAAGTTATAATACATATGAAAATTGCCATATGCAATTTCCCCTTGTTCAAGAAAAATAATACCATAAACAGCTATAATATATAATGTGATTTTATGTACAATTTCATAAATATATTTTAAAAATCTAGATGACATCAAATATCTCTATAAAAACATATATTTTGAAAATTAGCTCACAAAATAAAAATTAACAAAAATGAAGAAACAAAATAAATTGAAAGTGTAATCTGAAAAATAATGTAACATTCTATAGTTTAGTAATCTCAATCCCCAAAAAAATCTCTTCACCAAAGAACACACACACAAAAAAAAGAACTACGGACACTTTGTCATAGAGACATTAAAATCCTCATATTAAAACTGGAAAAGAACAGTGAAGAAAAGTATAGAACAATATTATATATTAATATAATTTTAAAATCCTAAACTACATACATACTAGCAAAATACTAAAACAGGTATCTTCTTGGTAAATTGATTGCAATTCTATACTACTCTTATTCACTGTCTTTGAAATATGATTTTGAGCTCCTGTCTTCAAAATGTGGAGTCCCTTCTACCATCTCTTAAATCTGGAGTATCCTTGGTACTAACTTTGACTAACAGAAAGTGATGTGCTACTTCTGAACCTAGGCTTCAAGAGAACTTGCACGTTTGTATTATCTCTCAGATCCCTTTTTACATCATGAGAAAAAGCCTAGACTAGCTTTCTAGAGGATAAGAGATAATATGCTTTAGAGCTAAATCAGCCTGGTTATCCCAGCCAAACTCTACACGTATGAGAAGGTCATGTAATTTGAAACATGACCCACATCTAACATGACTCACAATGAACATAGGCACAAGAATAAACTTATCTCATCCCAGCTCAGACAGAAAGAACCCATAGATTCATGGGCAGTAAATATAAATTTTTATAATAAATTTATGTTTTTTCTGTCATTGTGTTGTGATGAAATAGACCTAACCTAAATGTAATAATTTTAAGCACTTAAGTACACAAATCAGTATCATTAAGTACATTCACATTGTTGTGCAACCATCATCATCATCCATCTAGAACCATTTTATTATCCCACACTGTCTCTATAATGATGAAGCAATGCCTCCTCAATACTCCCTCCTCACAGCCTCTGATAACTTCTATTCTACTATCTGTCTAAGAATTTGACAATTATAGATACCTCATATAAGTTGAATTGTGTACTATTTGCCTTTATATGTCTGGCTTATTTCACTTAGCATGTTTTTAGTATTAATCCATGTTGTAGTATGCATAAGAGTACTATCCCATTTAAAGCTGAATAATACATAGTATACATTTTGGTTACCTAAATATAGTCAAAGGGACATGGTTTGCTGCTACCAATTGGCTATTGTGAATACTGATGCTATAAACATTGGTATACAAATATCTTTACTCTTTGCTTTCAATTCTTTTCAATATATACTGAGTAGCGGAATTGCTGGATCATATGGCCATTCAATGGTTTTGTTTGTTTATTTATTTATTTATTTAGGGACTGCCACATCATTTTCCACAGCCACTGAGCTGGTTTACATTCCCAAGAGCAACACATAAGCATTTTGATTTCTCTACATCCTCACTAACACTTGTTCTTTTCTTTTTATTTATGTATGTATGTATTTTCAGTAGCAGAAAGCATGAAGTGTATTATAGAATTTATTAGGACTTGGTTTAACACATGATCCATCCTGGAGAATGTTCAATGTTCACTTGAGAACAATGTGTATTCTGCTTTTGTGAGGTGGAGTGTTCTCTGTGTGTCTGTTAGGTCCTATTCATTTAAGGTACTGTTCAAGTTCTCTATTTCCTTATCAATTTCCTATCTTTTGTATCTTATTATTCTATCCATTATTAACAGTAAAATATTGAGTTCTCCTACCATTATTATAAGATCTATTCTTCCTTCAATTAAGTAAAACTTTGCTTCATATATTTTTGAGTTCTTATGTTAGGTATGTACATGTTTTATAATGTGGTTAATATATCTTCTTACTGAATATTGCAACCAGTATCATTTGGTATAGAAAAATAAACAAGATGACCTCTGAATAGGGGCCACTCTTCAATATTGTAGCAGAGATTGCAGTCAAAGTAATGAGACACACAAAAATAAAAAAGAAAAGGAATAAAAATTGAGAAGCAAGAAAAATGCTACAATTCATAGAAAATAAGAAGACTAATATAACTGCTTGCAACAGTTGCTGGACACCAGTAATATAAGTTCCCTGACAAATAAGAATGACTGGGATCCAAGTTACTGGTAGAGGTTAGCTTTTCCTTCATAATAAGAGTGAAGAGAGTAAGATGAGTAGAATTGTCATAGGATTAGTATGAGTGAAAACAAGGAATTTTGAAAGTTTCTTTCTGAATGTTTCAATTATTTCTTATGAGGTTATAAGCTTTGAGTAAGAGTGGAGATATAAGGAATGAGAAGTTAGGTAAAACTAAAAGATATTTAAATAGTTACTACAGATGTGAAGAAAATAGCCTAATGAGATAAAGATAGTGACTATGGTTATCAATATTATTAGATAATTTATTTCATTAATTTCAAAATATTAATAGAATATAAATGTTTTTGTTATATGGATACACTGTAAAATGCTGAAGTCAGGGCACTTAGTGTGCTCATCACCTGGATAGTGTTCTTTGTAATCAATAGGTAAGTTTGTAACCCTCATTCCCCCTGCCTTCCCCTCTTTTTGATTTACAATTTCCTTTACAGCTCTTTGTGCTCATATGTATCCATAATTTAGCTCCCACTTATTAGTGAGAACATGTAATGTTGGTTTTTTCATCTCTGAGATACTTCACTTAGGATAATGGTCTACAGGTCCATCCAAGTTGCTGTAAAAGACATTATTCCATTCCTTTTTAATGGCTGAGTAGTACTCTATGATATATACTTATGGTGAACATATATTATATAGTCATTATGAAATGTCCAATTTTGAATCAAAAGTTTAGCTTATTATATATCAAACAAGAAGCAGTACAATTAATCAAAGTATGTGTCTAAGCAATCGACACAGTTTTGCCATCTTAATGGTAGCTTGTTTATGCCAGCAGCGAAGGATCCTGGAGAGCCAGTGGCCATGAAATCACGAAAGGTGTTTTCCACAGCTAGTTGAGAATTGAATACTTTTTCCTTTCAAGAAGTGGTCCAAAGCCTGGAAGAAGTGGTAGTCAATTGGAGCAAAATCTGGTAAATACAGTGCATGACCGAGAGTTTACGAATCCAGCTTCTATAGTTTGAGCAGTGTTGTGTGACCTGCAGTCAAGCGTTGTCTTGAAAGAGGATTGGCCTGTCTCTAATGACTAACCTTCTCTGCTTAATCACAAGCATCCTCATCGTTTTATCCAATGGGTTGCAGTAGACATCTGCTGTAATTGATTGACCAGTTTTCATGAGGCTGTAGTGCATAATACCAGCGTTGGACCATTAAACAAACACCATTGGCTTTTTGGGATGAATATTCAGTTTTGGACTGTGTTTTGGCACTTCATCTTTATCCAACCATTGTGCCAAATACTTACGATTGTCAAATAGAATCCATTTTTCACCACACATAACAATACGGTGTAGAAATGGTTGGCCTTTATGTTGTGAAAGACAAGAAAGACAAGCTTTGACATGATTTCTCTTCTGATGCTATTTCAATTCCTGTGGTACTCATCTATCCAGCTTCTTTACCTTGCCAATTTGTTTCAAATATTCCAATACTGTTGGAATAGTAACTGTCAGATCTTGCCGCTAATTCATGCATAGGTTGAGGTGGATTCACTTCCACTTCAGCTTTCACCTCATCATTATTCACCTTGGTCTCAGGTCTTCCACATGGCTCACTTTCAAGATTAAAATCACTAGAATGGAATTTCTCAAACCATCAACATGCTGTGCATTCATTAGCCACATCCTTTCCACACACTTTGTTGATATTTCTAGCAGTCTGCACTACACTGGTTTCATGATGGAACTTATATTCAAAAACAACACAATTTTTTGACTTATCTGTGGTTTCACAAAAATTGCTCTAAAAAAATGAAAGATAATCACAAGCCAAACTGTGCATTTGAAAGAATGAGGGTGTACCTTCACAATAAAAATGAAACAAGAAATGTCACACGTAAAAATGTCAGAGATATCAAATGTCAAAATTAGTACTTAAGGAAATCAGACATTTCATACTTAAAAACCTAAAATATGTACAGGTATATATTTACACATGTATACACATATATATATACACACATGTGTGTGTGTATATATATATATATATATATCACATTTCTTTATTCACTCATGAATTGTGGGCTAGGTTGAGTCCATATCTTTGTAGTTGTGAATTGTGCTGTGATAAACATCAGAGTACAGGTGTTTTTTTGATAAAATGATATTTTTCGTTGGGTAGATACCCAGTAGTGGGATTGCTGTACTGAATGGTAGGTCTACTTTTATTTCTGTGAGGAATCTCCATACTGCCTTCCATAGGAGTTGTAATAGGTTGCATTCCCACCAACAATGTACAAGCATTCCTTTGTCTCTGCATCCACTCCACCATCTGTTGTTTTTTGACTTTTAATAATTTAATGGCCATTTCAATGGCGATAAGGTGATACCTCTTGGGGTTTTCATTTGCTTTTCCCTGATGATTAGTGATGTTGAGCCTTTTTTCATATGTTTGTTGGCCATTTGTCTATCTTCTTTTGAAAAGATTCTGTTCATGTCTTTTACCCACTTTTTGAAATTACTTTTGTCTTATTTGAGCTCTTTGCAGTTTCTGGATATTAGTCCTTTGTTGGAAATATAGTTTACAAATATTTTCTGCCACTCTGTAGTTTGTCTTTATACTCTATTGATTATTTCCTTTGATGTACAGAAGCCTTTTAATTTAATTAAGTCCCATTTATTTACTTTTGTTGTTGCTGTGTTTGCCTTTGGGGACTTAATCATAAATTTTTGCCTCGGTTTATGTATAGAAGAAATTTTCTATGTTTCCTTCCAGAATTTTTATGGTGTCAGGACTTACAGGTAAGTCTTACACCCATCTTGAATTGATTTTTCTATATGTGAGATATAGAGGTTCAATTTCATTCTTCTGAATGTGGCTATCCAATTTCCCAGCACCATTAATTGAATAAGGCATCCTTTCCCTAGTGTATATTTTTGTCTGCTTTGTTGAACATCAGTTGATTGTAGCTATATGGTTTTTGGGGAGTCTCTAAACTGTTCTATTTGTCTATGCCTCTACTTTCATACAGGTCCCATGCTGTTTTGGTTACTATAGGCTTATAGTATAATTTGAAGTCTGGTAATGTGATGCTTCCAGATTTGTTATTTTCAATTTTTTATTATTTTTTTTTTATTTCAGAGTATTACAGGAATGCAAACACTTTGGTTACATAAATTGCCTTTGCACCACCTGAGTCAGAGCTACAAGCATGACCATCCCCCCAGTCAGCATGTACCCCACCCATTAGGTATGAGTTTATCTATCCCCTCCCCCCCACCCAATGTCCAATAAATGTTATTTCCATATGTGCACATAAGTTTTGATCTATTAATACCAATTTAATGGTGAGTATATGTGGTATTTGTTTTTCCATTCTTATGATACTTCACTTAGAAGAATGGGCTCCAGCTCCATCTAGGATAATACAAGATGTATTAGCTCACCATTTTTTGTATGACAGAGTTGTTTTGGCTATTCTGACTCTTTTTTGATGGCAAATGAGGTTTGGGATTATTTTTTCTAGATCCATGAAATAAGACCTTGGTATTTTGATGGGAATTGAATTGAATCTGTAAATCACTTTGGGCAGTATGGGCATTTTAACAACGTTGATTCTACCAATCCATAAGCACGGGATGTTTTTCCAGTTGTTTATGTCAACTATGATTTCTTTCATCAGTGTTTTGTAGCTCTCCTTTGTAGACATCTTTCAGCTCCTTAGTTGAGCACATTCCTAGGTATTTGTAGGATAATTTAAATGTGACAATCCTAAATTTATAGTAGAAATCATAAACACTTTGTGTGAACTTTTACATAAACACTATGTCACTTGAGTATAGGCACAGATAAAGACTGGATGCTTAGAATCATCCAGACTGAAAATTTTGCAGGCAGAATTGGAGAAAAAGACAGGCAGAGGGTGAGTATAACTTTGTGTATGAATAAAAATATTACCAAAATGATGGACAAGAACACTAAAATAGAGTAAAGAAAAATGAAGACAAATAAAATGGGTTTTGAATTGGAAACAAAGTAGAAATGTAAATAAACTGGAATATCTCTTGAGACCAAAGGGCGGTTATACTATGTGTACTTGAAAATGCATCATAAAAGGTAGAAGAGGCAAATTTTTAATTAGTGATGTTTTTTGTCAGTTACATGGTCTAGAGAATAATTGGAGTGAGTGCAGTCTATGATCCTAAAACATTAGCAATATTCTATTTAATAGGAAAAAAATCACAATAATATCCACCATTTCAAATCTATTAGACATTGTATCAGATGTCCTGGGAGAGAATTATAAAATAATAAATGATACATAGTGATTAAAAAGTAACTCACAAACTCTTATTATTTATGACTATTTGTCTCCAAATAAACTATGAACATTTTTAATGAATAGTAACAGTTTAGCTAAAAGATTGTATATTTGACTAATTTACCCTCCAAAAATTGAAGTTCCTTATTTGTTTCAGGACTGGACTCTATTTTGAAGAGTTCCACTTACTGCCCAGTAAATGGAGGCTTTTGTTTCCATTTCTGTGTTTTCTAGTTATCAATATTTCAGCAATTGCATGTATTTGGAAGCCAAACTATATCAATTATTTAGTATTGAAAATATTCTTTATTTTATTTGTGATTTACAAAAAGTTTTAAAGAAAATTAATATAAATAACTTTTTCCAGGTATCTTTATTTTAGGGGACTCACTTAAATATATGGTGTGAAGGAAGCATTTAAAATAATTACATGTTACTATTTATTAGGGTACTTCTCAATCCCTTTAATTTCATTTCCATTAATTACTTTAATATGTCTTGTGATTTATGGCTCTACCATAAAGGGCCTGATATTAATCATGATTAGCTGTTGAATTAATGACTGATTCAAATGTATAATATAGACAGTTCTGTAAGCAGATAATGATTAGTAACTATGCAAACATTTTTAAAATGAGAGGATTTCTATGCAAAATCTTTGAAAAGATGAGAATGATTTTGACAAAATGTTCTGGTAAGTAATAAACTTACATTAAAATATTACACTTTTCCTTTCTCTCTGTATTATTAAAATGCAATTTACTGTACAGGAAACATCTGTCTAGAAAATCAAAATAATATAAGTAATCAACTTCCTTTTGTGTTCAACTTCCATCCAGCTGTATCACATTATAAAAGCATTTTTATAAAGAGTATGATGACTATATAATGAATTAGTCTACCTAAACCTTTAGGGTAGATTTTTGTACATTTTGCCCTTATGCTATTATTTCAAAAGATGTTCAAACTAGGCATGTTATTTGGAGATTTACTTCACTAAGTTAAGAATTCTAATTTTGTATAATAATGTAAACAAAGGCACTTAATGTACTGAAAATAAGAGGTCTTATACAATTGCTTGTCAAGGTTTAGGCTTGAGAAACTTTCTAAAACTTCAAGAACAAAATTTTCAGGAGTGCAAATGAAATCAAGCTTGACATATTTCAATATGAATCAACATAACTATATTCCCAGGCCTTTCATTACTTCCATGGTGCAGTCAGTGGCTGCTCACCAAGAATTCATAAAAGGCACTCTATCATCTGCCATACATGGGACATTTCATCACTGTGGAGTCTTTGAGTGAGAGGAAATTTACCCATATTTTAATTCCCCTTCACAGTTTTTATGACAGCACAATAGCTGATTAATTTGGTGTTATTGTTGCAAGCTGACATCTCCCTGTACAGATGGACTTAATTAATAAGGGTAGAGGAGAGGGGGAAAGGAGAGGTAGAGAGATTGAGATTCAGGTTCCTAAGACCAAATTTTCTCTCCTAAATATGTGATATGGGGCAAACTTTATGATCTATTTATATCCAAGTGGCCTCATCTATAACAGACAATAATAATAACAATGTCTGAGGATTTATTGAACTAATATACATAAATGCATAGAAGATTGTCAGAAACACTTAACTACTCAAGCAATTCCAACTTTTATTAGTAGAAATAGTGTGGTAGTATATGTAGCATTCAGAATAATATTATCTGCAGGACAGGCACTTCTCTAGGAGGACAGATGATGAAAGGAAAGGCAAAGGTGACCAAATAATGTCACCTTCTTTGTAGCTGTGCCTGGCGAGCCCTGTAACTTTTCTCCCCATAGAACTTCTGTACTGCAACAGCAAAAAAAAAAAAAAAAAAAAAAAAAAAAAAAAAAAAAAAAAAAAAAAAAACAACAGAAAAAGAGTAGTACTCTCCAACTTTTGTACCTATGAATAGATTAACAGATGGGTTAATTGGCTATGTCTGCTCTAAGGACCCTAGTTTCTGCAAACAACATATGAAATCTGGGAAAGTATTAACTAGGTTCCACTTTTGTTTTAGGTCTAATTAAGCTCTTCAAAATGGCTTTACTAAAGTGAAATTGTTGACAAATCGTTATCATTAATAAAGATACAATAAAATTTATTGTTTACTACTGATTTTTCTCCTCTACCACTTAAAATGTAGGGGATAGGAGGATGAGAGATCATTTCCTGCAGTGGTATATTTCTTTCTTGGCAAGTTTCCCATTACTTTTCTTTGACATTTCTCAAATTATTTCATATTCCCCCACTTTTTTTTCAGAATAATATGAACACTGCCTTGAACATATCGCTGTACCTAGAACCCAAAACAAGAAAAACAATATTATCAGCACCCTAGGAATCATCTTTATTTCCTCCTTCAGTCATTATCTCGTACATCCAAAATAGACCTCTGTCACGACTTCTAACATCTTAGACACATCTTGCTTGTTTTGTAGCCTTACATCAATGGAATCTTGCATGTATACTTTTGTGTAAGATTCCTTGTTGTTGCATGTAGTTGTATATCATTTATTTTCATTTCCACATAGCCATATAGTGTTCCATTTTATGAATATAGCAAAATATTCTACTGTTGATGAACATTTGATTATTTGTAGATACTGCTTCTCTAAACATTTTTTTTTTCTTTTTTGAGATTGGGATCTTGCTTTGTAGTCCAGGCTGGAGTGCGGTGGCACAATCATAGGATCATAGTTCACTGCAGCCTCAAACTTCTGATCTCAAGCGATCCTCCCTCCACTGTGTCCTCCTGAGTACCTGGGATTACCTGCATGAGCCATGTGTCTGGCTAAATATTCCAATACATTTATTTTGGCGAATATATGTATATATTGTAATTAGATATTAGAGGTTGGAGCAAAATTACTAGATGATATGTTCAGCTATGTAGATACTGCCAAAAATTCATCAGAAGTGATTTTTATCAATTCACATTTCCAGGAGCAGTGTATCCAAATTGAACTCTATACCCACACTAGTACCTGTTGTAATTAGGCTTTTAACTTTTACCACTGTAGTTGTTATACTGATACCTAATTGCAGATTGAATTTCAATTTTTTTCAGTATGTCATATGTTAAACATCTCTCATATGTTTTTTATTTAATATTCTCTAAAATACATCTGGAAAAAATAAAGATCTTGTGCATTTCTGATGAGGTTATAATTGTGACATGTAAGAGAATTTTCAAAAAAAATACTTTGTTTTTCAAAGTATGAAAGTGAAATTATCAATGCCTGTAATATTCTCATTGTGTACAACTAAATAAAATGATAGATTGATTCTATTTAAACAAGGCATTACTTATAGTCATTATATTTCTGTAAATATGTGTAACACTATAATGACAGGAGCTCAGAACTAGTGTAGACATTTATTCCCTCTACAGCAATATGCAGACTGTCCTGCCGTTGTTTATGTTCTTCCCTGTGTACCTATCACATCATCCCAAACCTACCTATTCAAATCCTACACTTCCATTAATATTTGTCTCAAAAGCAACAGTAAAATTAAATATGTTGCTTCCTTTTTCAACATTTTTACTATTTCATTTTGTGTGTGTATAGCACATACTAAAAATATCCATTTCCCCTACTGCACTTAAAATTTTTGAGTTTTGGAACCACGCATATTCATTTGCTTTATTCATTCTTGCATTGTCTGGCTCTGAGTAATCCTTCATTAAATGTATTTATTTAAAGTGTATTTATTAATTCAATTAAATAAAAACATGATTTGGGAATGTAGAATATTATTTATTATTAAATTATAAAACAATAGATGAAATGTGGTCCCTGCACAGAAGAGCTAACAAATTTGCTGCAGAGACACACATATAAATAAGTAATTGCAACAAGATTTAGAGACTTTGGGGGTAGGGAAAATTATCAGAAGCTGAAAAGATTAAGTAGCAGAGGGCCAAATATTATTCCACAGAGGTGCGCTATTATTTGGGGTGACTTAAAGAGCTTATGCTCCCACATGTGTGTCTGTGTGTTGGTGAGAGAATCACTTGTCTTGATTCCACAGACATTATTAAACCTCTTAGCTTTGTCCTAAATATATTACAACTGAAGCAAGCTCATATTGTTTGCATATTTTACAGACCCAAAAACAAAGATAGCTTTTCTAAAGGTTTTCAAAATTTTAATCACATACTCATTATTCAGTTATCCAGCCAAATTAGACTAGATTCAAAATCCTTACTATAGATAGAAGAATGCAAAGTTAATTTAATGTGTGATATCTTTCTGGTATAACTATTGGATTCCTGATAAACAAACTCACTGATTAAAAGTGAAAATATTAAGATTCATATATAGAAATATTTTGTTTAAATAATCATTTAAATTAGTAACAAATGTTTTCATTTTGTTTTTCTTAGAAATGCTTATATGCTTTATTTATTGTTAATATCACCAACTCTAAAGCACTTTCCAGGGGAAAAAAAATGGTTAGTGTTAACCTAAACAAGTATTACTCTCATAATTGATTAAATATCAGGGATAATGACTCTAATAACCAAACCAACATAAAGATAATGGTCTCAAAAATGTACAATTTATTTTTAATTTCTGGAAAGGTCACAGAAAAAATACAAAGAAAAAAAGGACTTCCACATCCAAACTCAATTTTTGAAAACTTTGACAAATTTTCACACTATATATTTTTGAGAGTGCTTCAAGATAGAAATTGTGAAAATGACCTTTACTTTTATGCTTTTATTTTCTTGATGTGCTAGCTTGGATCATCATTTTATGCACTATTTATAGTCCTTTTTACGGGAAAGCTGACCTTTACTGGAATTTAGATATGGACAGAATACAAATGTGCAACTGTACTTCTTATGAGCTGGAAAAAAATCAAAGGAATGATAAACAGATGACGAGAGTATCTGTGAAAGATGTCACATAAAGTGTATCTTTCAGGCTAGGGTTTATAAAAACCAATTACAGTTTTGTAACTCTCTAGATTGCTTTATCAGTACTTAAAAATGAAAGAAGATGAGGCAAGTTCTTACATGAAATACCCTTGATCAAATAATTTTTAAAATTACATTACACATGTGAACAGAATGTAGTAATTATGCCTTGTTTAATATTATACTAAATAGGTATATATTTGAAATGTGCAGAGCTTCAACTTCTCCATTTTAAATAATGTGTCCATACTTTAATAATAATCTGAGTTGGATTTTGTACCAGTAACATAAAAGTTAAAAAATTATAACTCCTGATTGAGGTAAAATGATGAAAGATAATGACAAAATAAAATTGATTTGTTGTATATTAAAACTCCTCCTAAAATTAAATACTCTTATGGCTTAGAGATGTTTAAATTAGCAGAGATCTTATATTGGCCCCCAAATGAATTAGAATAGTATGTATATTAATAGTCTGAAACTATATTTTTTCAACTGAAATGTGTAATGTCTAATTTATTAATTAAAAATTTTGAATGAGTATGCTAAACTGATTAAGGTATGTTTCAAAACCCTTCTAGAATTATCTTTGTAAAAAATGTCATTTGTTAGTTAAGTATAAACATATAATTTGAAAAAATTCATTCAATTTTTCAGTATGGCAAAATCTTTTCTGCTTCTCATGGTGTAACAGACAACATAGAACAACTAGTTAGATACGGCCTTGTCAATAAATTCACGTCAGTAGAATGCAGGAAGAATAATGTATGTCTGTCCTAGGCCTGTAGACTAGGAAAACGAGAATGACCTGCAAAGTGATGGATTGAGGCTGACTGAGAATCCAGAATGTTGGACATTTGAATGAGTACAGAAGTCAGCTCCTGTGAACCTACCAGCCTGGATCTGCTTTGGGAGAGATCAGTAAGTATTTATTGTGTTTAACAATTGCACTTTTTAGTTTATTTGTTATAGCTTTCTAGGCTACTCTGACTATTACAATCAGGGAGAGGAAAATAAAATTTTTAAACACTCAATTTCTAAAATATCTCTAAGTAAATGCACAATTTAAATAATTAGTTTGACTTTTTTTTTTTTACCACAGAATTAGAGATTTACATTACTAAAAGCTGCCTAAGATCACAATTCATTGCCAAACAAAAGATGTGAGATCTTGGTGAAATCAAATACCTTGAAAATGGCTAATGGTGTTTGATGATAGTAACCAAAAAGAAAATTTAAATCAATGTCACTATCCAACCACATATTCCATTTTGGAATCACTAATATTTCTTTTTTATTTTTAAAATTTGTCTTCTCTTTTATTAAACAGGTACTACATGAACTATAATGAACAAAATGCGAACAGCCCTTTTGGGGTCCTTTTTAAATCCCATCCCATTTTATTTTACAGAATTGACTGCTATTGATTTGGTCGGCATCTCTCAGTAAACTTGATTGGTAGACAAAATAGTCACAATAGTCATCCTTGAGTCCAATGGCTGCATAGTATTCACATATTTAATTCACATCTACTACACTTGCTTTTGAAGACATTTGATTATTTTGAATATTTGGCTATCTCCATCAATAAATACTCTTGAATATTTATTAGTGTATATAAAACAGACTATTTGAGTTTTTGTTCTTTAAGTTAGTCGATTTGGCTATTCAGTCTATTTATTGCCTGCATAAATATTATTATAGATGCATATATACACACATAGCATATATATTCATACACATAGTGTACATATATATAGTATATAATTACATATACATAGCTGTATATTGTATGTATATATACAATATTTTATGATCGACATTTTATCATTTTATTAAAGTATTCAATACAGATGTCTCTTTTAAAAAGTGGTCCTCATTCTATGTTCTGACTCTGTTTTCATCAGTGTGACAAATATTTCTACTTTTTACTATTTGATGAATTTTTGTGTTTCTCTGAAATGATATTAGCTTTACTTATTTGTTATTTGCACGTCTTTCCATTTCCACTTGACAATCCTTGCCTGAATATCTGTACAGTCTGTCATAGTCTAGCATAGGTGACAGGGAAAGGGGTAAAGGGACATGATGATAACCTTTATCTAGAGGCCTGGCTTCACTGAATGCACCCATCACTAATAAATATTCATAATTCTCAGTGTTTTGCTAGGCCTATACCTTTTGCCTCTGTGTTTCAATCTTTCTTAAATAAACACATTTGAATTGACTTCTCCTACCTCAAGTTGTTATTTCCTTCAGTTACTATGTTTGTGTTGTTAAATTTATCTTGCTAACGTTGTAAATGTTAGCATTTTCTATGTATATTTAGTTCAAACATAAACTTACATTTATTTTTCTGTACGTTTTCTATCAGTTTATGGACTTTTGTTTAGGTTTTATGAACATGAGTTCTCTGTGTGACAGGATCCCCTTATTACATTTCTTCCAGTGTTTTGCAGGAAACTATAGAATATTTAACATGTATAAAAATACTTTTCAACATATAACTGTCTACAAATCTTGGAGGTTCTCTTTGCTGTAAGCTCCTGGAATTGATCTGTTGCACACACATTTAAAGTAAAATAAAATACAATTCATAGTTTGTGATAAAATATTTGACATTCTACAGACAATGATAACTTCAAATCCTAGAATTTTTCTTTTCTACTTGAAAAAAGTTAGTGTAAAAATCTCATTCTCAGAAAATATGTGAGGAATGATGATGGCTTCGTTCAAATGATAAATACATTGAAAGTTTGAAGACAGTCTTGGGTTCTGGATAGATTTTTAAAGGCAAATCTCACAGATTTTGTTAATCATTTCCATGGATATCTGAGAGAAAGAGATGAATAATCCCAAGCACCGTTGACTGAGCAACTAGAAAATTTAGTTGCAATTTAAAAATACTGGCAGAGAAAATATAGAAAAAAAAATGAATAGATGGTGGTTGGGGAGACCTCACTATATTCTATTCTCTAAACAGTAACCAGACCTATCCTTTCAAAATTGCAATAGATTGCTTTGCTCTTCTGCTCATACCTCCATGATATACCACACAACTAAGAATAAAATTAAAGCTTCTTGTAATAATGTGGCAGGCACTACACAATCTTTTTCCTAGCTAATTTTTGCTCTGTTTGGTATTTCTATCCTTCTGGATTAGTATGCTTCAGACTTAATGTTTTATCTTGGGCCTTGACACTTACTGGTCCCTCCCTTTGGAATGCTCCTTTCCTGCTAGTTACATGAGGGATTCCCTCACTTCTTTCAGATTTTCTGTGTTCTTATTGGTGAGGGAGTCCTGGCCCACCGTTACAAAATAATCCTTGTCTTCTAAACTTTTCTTTCTTTCTCACTTTGCTTTATTTTTTCTCCATCACACTTATCACCACCAAATATTCCCCCCTACTAAGTGTATATGTTTTATAAAAACGAAGACTTGTTTATTTAGTGGTTTATCCCAGATCATAGAACCATAGTATAGAGCTTAGTAGCTCGAAAACTGTTGTGTTGAAAGTGTGAACAAAGGTAGGAGAAATATCAAGGACACAGTTCCGTATTTGAATCTGGAGATAGAGTGAAAACTCCAGGTTTCAAATTTGGGAGTCATAAACATATAGATCTCTGAAGCTACTAGAATTTTTTGGCCATGCTGCCATTCAGGAAGAGAACAAAGGAGGCCTGAAAGTTTATTACGTGGACCATACTAAGGAAATGTTTTTGCAAATAAGTTTATGGCATGTTCTCAGTAGACAGACATTTTCAAGGATGAAGGTTATTCCTGCTTATGCCAACTTAAGATTTAAATGTGCATTTGCAATGCTTTTCTCAGTGGCATAGACAGTAAAAATGACACTATGAAACTCATCTTTTAACTTATTACTTAATTTGTTATGTGAATTCAACTAAGAAAGTCCTGGAAAATTTAGTGGCAGAAGCCAACCTAATCAGATATAGCCACTTGTAAGTGCTCTGACATCATCTGCTACAGGGCCAGGGTTTTAAGCATAGCGGAAGAAAATTAAGTTCAGAAGTCTAAAAGACCTCCAGCCAATTTCTTCCTCCCTCTTTTGCCAGAGTTGTGACATTAAAGGAAGAAAACACCTTTAGATTATCTAAGCTTTAGTTTCTTATAACATGTCTATATGGTTTTTACTAAGCATAACTGTAGCAAAAATATATTTTCCTTAGCATTGGTTTTGGTGACATAACATAGATACAACTTTATTTAACACTATTTTTTCTGCCTAAGTGATTATATAATCTATTTTATTTAATGAGCTTACTGAGCTAAAACCTTCTAATGTACACAACATATACATGTCATCTCAATAGCACAGAAATGTTAGTTAATTACAATGTAATCTGATTGACAACTGTTAGGTATAAAAAATTGAAATTAAATGAGATAAGAGAAAAAATAATAAAATTTACTTGACTCAAAGCTGAATTTTTCTTCATCGAAAGTCTTTTATGAACCATTACTTTTATAAATCTGCATAATAGATGTAAACATTTTTCATATTGAATATAAGCTTCATACATAAATCCAAGACTTTGGATTTATCCAATATAAACCCTGTGGCATACTCAAGAAGCAGCCTGAAATTTTAAGAAATTTTTAGTTAAAAGAGGTTTGAAAATTTTAACTTGCAATTATATAAGGAGTCTTTTCTCAGTTGTGGTAAACAACTTCTATTTAACCATATGAATTTAGCTCTGAGTTTAGTTGACAATTTAATAAAAACTGTCCCATTTAGAAAAAGAAATTGTCTTTAAATTTTAGTTTGTTTTCATGCACAGATTCTAAGCTATGTGTTTTTTTTCTTATTACCTGAATGCAATATTTGTAACTCCTCCTTAGAAAATTACTTATTAAACAGTCCGTTACTATCTTCAAAATCCTTTAAACTTCAAGACAACTGAATTATAGACATCGATGCCTCACTTCCTGAATGGAGTTTATCCAGGGTGGGTTAATCAGAAATCTCCTGCCCAGAATCTTCCTTAAGCCATGCTGAATCAATCAAACACTTACTAACCAGCCCTAAGTAAAGCATATGTGTAGAGGGTGACTGCTATCATCCCTATATTCCTGTGTAGATGTTAAGGTTTGATAGATTTTCTTTAAAAACATTATATTTGTGATAGATGAATGTATTTTTCATTGTTTTACATGTATTATTTTAACAAAATTAATTAGTGAAAATTATTAAAAAGGAAGCCATAGAATCATATCAGTAGGAAAAAAAGAAGGAAATAAAGTCAACCCTCTGCATCCATGGGTTCCATATCTGTGGATTCAACCAACTGCAAATTGAAAATATTAACCAAAAGAAACCCCAAAAAACAAAAAAATAAAAATACAGAAATAGAAAAATCATACAAATTTTAAAAAAATACAGTATAATGACTATTTACCGTTTACATTGTATTGGGTATTATTAGGTAATCTAGAGATGATTTAAAGTATATGGGAGGATGTATGCAGGTTATATGCAAATACTTCGTTGCTTTATATAAAACTTGAGCATATGTGGATTTTGCTATCTGCAGAGTTCCTGGTCCCAGGGTTAGGGTAGAATCTAGAGTTAATAAAAAAAAAATAATTAATTTTGAATTGTCATTGACAGCCAACTATTTTCCTTAAGTATAAATGACAAAAAATCAAAAGATTAAAATTGTGTTTTACTTTATTAAACTATACCTATTGCTAGTAAGTTAAACAATGTTAAAAAGAAATCTTGGTCTGAACTTTCAATATCATCCTTGCAAAGCCTCTTTCCTTTTTTTTTTCCCTAATAAAATCAAATTCTATTTAATACATAGGGTTTTCTAGTAAAATCACTTTTTTGCAAGTTACCTCTGAGAAAATATTCTATATTGTCAAACACTATTTCTCCTTGACTTGAAAATACGTAAAAGATTGCTTCTCAGCCTTTTGGCTAAGATCAAGTGCAAAATACTTAAAAGAAATATAAATACTTTATATTATGATGTTAGATCTTTCACTAGGCTAAAGTTTTCCCTGTACAAACAAAGACTAACAGGTTTGCTAACATCCCTTATTTTTTTTAGCACTTCAATTATTGTATGTTAGTTTGGTCAAAATAAAAACCCCAACATTTGATAATTTATTTTTCACTGAAAATGTACAACTGCAATTAATAAGTTTTACAGAGCTGTTAAAGATGGTGGTTTAGTGTGAGTACAGACTCATCCAAAATAAACACTTGTATCTAAACTTGTATTGATAGCCATATATATAACAGATGGACATGGAAACACTAGCCCAAAGAGGGAACAAAAAGCAAATTAATAAACAAAATCATAAGGACCAAAATACAATTTTGGCATAATTTGAAAGAATATCATTTAAATATGCTTTTTAGTTTATATTGAAATAGTATAGGAGGTTATACTTATTCAGTCAAAAGAAAAAGATCTTTGATTAAAAACGGCATTACTCATTCCTTGGTCTATGATTAAATTGTGAAGCATGCTGGCATAATTTAAAATGAAGGTCTTGGTACTCGGCAGCAGCAGAGAACTATTAATTGCAAACCCTTTGCATGCTGCCCTGTCAATCAGCACAAGTCACAAGTCAATCAGCTACTTAGCACAAGAATCAAGGTCAGAAAGAAAAATAATTTCTGCTTAGTTATAATAAAGAATATTTCCTTCTTTTTAGTGGAAAATAACTATTGAATGGTTTTTATCATGACTGAAATTTAATTTTGAATATGCATGCCTACCACCAGTTCATAGATCTACCATTTTGCTAGTTTATATTTTTTGACAGTTTTATTGAAGAATCATTGATACACAAAGAATCATGTACATTTAAAGTATGCAATATGATGAGTTTGGACATTGGCAAACACCTGGGACGTCATCAGCAAAATCAAAGTAATAGACATCTAACAGGTCCAGAGTTTTCTGTGTCCCTTTGTTATTTTGTTTTTGTTTTTTGCATGGGGGCAGGTAGTAAGAACCCCTAATATGAAATATATGGTGTTAACAAAGTTTGAAATGCACAATATTGAATTATTAACTATGGACCCTATGCTGTATAGCAGATCTCTGGAATTTATTTGAGTAGCATAACTGAAATTTTATACCCATTGAACAACAACTTCCCATTTCCTCCACACCTTATCCCCTGACAACCATTATTGTTTCTTCTGCTTCCATAAGCTTCACCATGATATATACCTCATAAAAATGGAGTCACGCAATATTTGTCCTTGTGTGTCTGGCTTATTAACATGGCATGATAATATAATAGTTCACATAGCTGTAGAAATTCCAATAATCCCAATCTGGGTATACATCCAAAAGGAAATTAACCCCTTAGCAGATGCATGGTTTGCAAATATTTCCTGCCATTCCTTATGTTGCCTTTTCATTCTGTTAATTATTTCTTTTGCAGTGTAGAAGCTTTTTAGTGTGATGTAGTCTGACTTCACTATTTTTACTTTTGTTGCCTGGGCTAGTTTTTAAACATTTTATTCTGTGAATACGCTTCCTTATAATCATTTTTAACTTCCTCTCTGTCTTATAGTGTTCTACCCTCTAAATGCCTTGCTAGTAAGTGGCAAAATATAAATGTGATGCATACCCATAGCCTAAATTAAAAAGCTTAAGAAATATGTTGTCTTTAATAAATAACATAGAGTTCAGAATTTAAACAAAAATTTCCCACAAATATTTCAATCTTATTGTACAATCATTTTAAGTAATATATTTTTAAATTTCCATGTTGAAATAACAAACATATCTGTACTATCACCCAGAGTAAAATAATCACATTTTATTAAAAACATTTTGTGTCATTTAAATTTTCCAAAATTTTTCACACACTAAAGAATATACCATTTGATTTTGAGAGTAGTATATACAGATATTAATGCTTTAAGGCAGTGGTCCCTAACCTTGTTGGCACCAGGGACTGGTTTCATCAAGACAATTTTTCCACAGACCCGGGGTGGGGGAGGACATGGTTTCAGGATGACTCAAGTGCATTACATTTATTTTGTACTTTATTTCTATTATTATTTCACTGTAATATATAATGAAATAATTATACAACTCACCATAATGTGGCACCTGAGTTAGGTGCATAAATATTTAGAATTGTTATGTCTTCTTGTTGAATTGTACCCTTCACCATTATATAGTGACTCTCCTTGTCTTTCCTTACTTTTGTTGATTTGAAGACTAAGTTATCTGAACTGCCAGTCTAGCTTTCTTTTGGCTTCTGTTTGCTTGATATATTGCTTTTCGTCCCTTCACCCTGAGTCTGAATGTATCCTTGTGGGTTAGATGTGTTTCCTGAAGACAGCAGATATTTGGCTTGTGTATATTTATCCATTTGGTCAGACTGTGTCTCTTTAGGAGGCAGTTCAAGCCATTCACATTTATTGAGAGAATTGATAAGTAGGGCAGATTTCTGTTCATACTGTTGAGTTGAACTTTGTTGCTTTGTTTTCTTTCTTGAGCCATTGTGGTATCTGGCCTTTGACCTTTAGCTTTTTGATAATTTTACATTGGTGAGTGTTTATTGTGCTGATATGTGTGTAACACTGTTTTGAGTGCTTCCTGGAGGGTAGGTCCAAGTTATCCAAGATAACGTGATGAACTCCCTCAGTCTTGCTTTTCTGAGAAGGTCTTTATTTCTCCTTTATTTATGAAACTTAGTTTTTCAGGGTACAAGATTTTGTGTTGGGCACTATTCTCTTTGAGAAAAGTGAGGATAGGGCCCCAGTCTCTTCTTGCTTGTAAGGTCTCAGTTGAGAAATCTGCTGTTATTCTGATGGGTTTTCCTTTGTAGGTTATGTGCTTCTTTCACCTTATGGCTTGTAGGAGGGCCTCTTTGGTGGTTATTTTAGTCAGTCAGATGATTGTGTGTTGTTGTGTCTTCCTGTTTGCAATGAATCTCCCAGGAGTCTTTTGAGCTTCTTGTACCTGAGATGCTCTGGCTGGTAGTGTCCTGTCAGATGCTTTTTATGCATCTATTGAGATGATCATATGATTTTTGTCCTCTGTTCCATTGATGTGATGTATGACATTTATTTATTTACATATGTTGGCCTGTCCTTGCATATTGGTGTATTACACTTCATCATGGTTTATTATCATTTTGATGTACTGTTGGATTTGGTTTACTAGTATTTGTTGAGGATTTTTGCATCTATCTTCATTAGGGATATTGGCCTGTAGTTTTCTTTTGTTGTATCCCTGCCTGGTTTTGGTATTAGGGTAATGCTGGCCTCATAGCCTGAGTTAGGAAGAATTCCCCCCTCTTTAATTTTTTTTTTTTTTGGCGTATTTTGATTGGAATTGGTATTAGTTCTTCTTTATAAGTTTGGTAGAATTCAGCAATACAGCCATCTGGTCTTGGGATTTTCTTTGATAGGAGACTTTTTATTATTGCTTTTATATTATTGCTCATTATTGTTTTGTTCAGGTTTTCTATTTCTTCCTGGTTTAATTTTGGTAGGTTGTATGTGCAAGGAATTTATCTATTTCCCCTAGGTTTTCCAATTTGTTAGGGTATAGTTCATAATAGTCTCTGGTGATCTTTTGTATTTCTGTAGTATTAATTGTAATGACTCCTTTTTCATTTCTGATTTAGTTTATTGGGTATTCTCTGTTTTCTTCTTGGTTAGTCTAGCTAGTGGTTTATCAATTTTGTCTGTCTTTTCAAAAAACTAATTTTTTGTTTCATGGATCCTTTGGTTTTTTTTAGTCTTTATTTCATTTAGTTCTGCTCTAATTTTTATGATTTCTTTCCTTCTACTAATTTTGTTTGGTTCTTGGTTTTCTAATTCTTGAGGTGCAGTGTTAGGTTAATGAGTGGGTTCCTCACAGATAAAGAAAGAATCAGAGAACTGGAAGATAGGTCAAAATAAAACAACATGAACAGAGATTAAAAATAATGGGAAATATAGAAGAGTGTAATGAGACATGGAACAGAGTGAAAAGGTCTAACACATGTAACTTTGATTTCACAAAGGGATATAGGCAAGAGAATATGACAAAGAATTTTTAGAAAATAGTGGCCAATAAATTTCCCAAATTTTTGAAAGAAAAGCTACAGGTTCCAGGGCTGAGGTTAGAATAAAAAACGAAAAAGAAAAGAAAAGACATGGGTTACTATGAAGTTTAAGCACAAATAAGTGCAGAGCAAATCTTACCTAAGCATGTCATAGTAAAATTGCTGAAAAACAGAAAATCTTAAGAGTAGTCAGAAATTGAGAGGGCGAAATACTGTCTTTGAAAGAGCACAACTAATTCTGACTAGTGACTCCAGAAACCATGTAAGCTAAAAGGTAACAGAATGAGAAACCGAAGGCCGGGTGCAGTGGTGGCTCACACCTGTGGTCCTAGCACTCTGGCAGGCCGAGGTGGGAGTATCACTTGAGGTCAAGAGTTTGAGACCAGCCTGAGCAAGAGTGAGACCCCATCTCTATTAACAGTAGAAAAATTAGCAGGTGCCATGGTGGGCAATTGTAATCCCAGCTACTGGGGGACTGAGGCAGGAGGATAGCTTGAGCCCAGCTGTTGGAGGTTGCAGTGATCTACAATGACATCACTGCACTCTAGCCTGGGTGATAGACAAAGATTTTGTCTCAATAAAATAAAAATTAAAAAAAAAAGAAAGAAAGAAACAAAAGATACAGAAAGGATCAAAAGAAAATAACTTATTTTTCCAACATCTGATTATAAAGAATTCCAAACCTACAGAAAAGTTGTAAGAGATAGTGAATATGCAAATATCTATTATATAAATTACACAAATAACATTCTATCATACATTTTATCTCATCATCACACATCTAACCATCTTTCCATCTGTCAGTTCATCTTCTTTTGCTACATGTCACAATAAGCTGTAGATGACAGTGCACTCCCACCAAAATGCATATTGTTAACTAGAATTTAGCATTTGAGGTCTTTTTTTAAGGTAAAATTTAAGTAGATTGAAATACACAAATCTTAAGGGTACTATTTAGTAAGTTCTGACAAATATATACACCTGTGCAACCCAAACCTCTATCAAGATACAAAAATTACCGTTACCCCGGAAAATTCCCTCTTTCCTTCAGGAACAACCTGATTTTTTCCTCAATAAGGTAGTTTTTCCTATTATAGAACTCACCATACATGGAATCACATTATATATATACTGTTGTGTGTAAAATTTCTTTCATTTAGCATAATGTTTTATATTTATGCATATTGTGGTATGTATCAATAGTTCCTTCCTGCCTGCCTGCCTGCCTTCCTCCCTTTCTCCTTTCCTTCTGCTGAGTAATATTCTGCTATATTAATATACCATAGTATTTATCTGTTGTGTTAGGCATAATTTTGGTTGCCATGACTTTTGCCCCTGGTGTTGCATCCATGGATATGTTACATTATGGTGTAAAAGGAACTTTACAGATGTAATTAAAGTTACTAGTAAATTGACCTTAAAATAGGAAGATTAGTCTAGATTATCTAGGTGGGCCCAATATAATTACATGAACTCCTAAAAGCAGAAGAAGGAAGCAGAAAGATTAAAAACATGAGAAGGACTTGATCCACCATTGCTGGCTTTAAGACACATGAGAAAGAAATGAAATTCTGCCAACAACCAGTGGACTTAAAAGAGGACCTGTGCTCCATATGAGAACTGATGGCTAGCCAACAGCCTTATTTCAGCCTTGTGAGACCAATAGAAGAGAACCTAGATGAGCCATGCTGTGTCTGGACTTCCGACTTACAGAAAAGGTAAGATAATAAATAGGTATTATTTTTAAGCCTCTAAGTTAGTGGCAATTTGTTATAGCAGCGATAGGGAACTAATACATTCATTCTCTTATTCACAGACACCACAGTTGTTTGTAGTGTTTGGTTGCTATGAGTAAAGCTATAAACCTTGTATTCCAAGACTTTTTGTAAATATTTGTTTTTTTTTCTCTTGAGTAGATATCCATAAGTAGAATTCCAAGGCCATCGAATAAGTGCGTGCTTGTTTGTTTATTTATGAGACAGAGTCTCACTCCATTGCTCTGAGTAGAGTGCCTAGCTCACAGCAACCTCAAACTCCTGGGCTCAAGTGATCCTCCTGCCTCAGCCTCCTGAGTAGCTGGGATTACAGGCACACACCACGAGGCCTGGCTAATTTTTCTATTTTTAGTTGAGACGGGGTCTCACTCTTGCTCAGGCTGGACTCAAACTCCTGAGCTCAAGCAATCCTCCCACCTCGGCCTCCCAGAGTGCTAGGATTACAGGCGTGAACCACCGCGCCTGGCCAAGTGTGTTTATTTTTATAAGAAACTGCCATATTTTTATCTAAAGTGGTTTCACATTTTATACCACACCATCAATTAATGAGAACACTGGTAGCTCTATACTGTCGCTAATATTTGGTATTAATATTTTAAATTTTAGCCATGTGGGTGGGTATATAGTAGGATGCCATAATGGTTTTAATTTATATTTCCTTTTTGACTAATTATTTTGATCACTCTCATTTGCTTATTGAACATTCACACCTTATGAGGTGACTATTTAGCCTCTTTTTAAAAAATTAAATTAGTTTGTGTTATTATTGTCTAGTTGTAAGTGTTCTTATATATATATAAGTCTTTTGTTAAGTTTATGTACAGACATACCTCAGAAATACTGCAGGTTTTGTTCCAGACTGCTGCAATAAACTGGATATCACAATAAAGTGAATCACACAACTTTTATGGTTTCCCAGTGCATATAAAAGTTATGTTTACACTTTACCATTAGTCTATTAAGTATAAAATAGCATTATACCTAAAAAAACAGTATACATACCTTAACTAAAAATACTTTATTGCTAAAAAAAATGCTAATGATCCTCTGAGCCTTCAGTGAGTTTTAATCATTTTGCTGATGGAAGGTCTTGCCTTGATGTTGGTGGCTTCTGACTGATCAGGGTGGTGGTTGCTGAAGGTTGAGGTGGCTGTGACAATATCTTAAAATAAAATCACAATGAAGTTTGCTCCATCAATTAACTCTTCCTTTCATGAAATCTTTCTCTGTAGCATGTGATGCTGTTTGATAGCTTTTTATCACAGTAGAATTTTTTTTCAAAATTGGAGTGAATCCTCTCAAACCCTGCTGCTGCTTTATTAAATAAGTTTATGTAATATTCTATTAATAAATCCTTTGTTCTCATTTAAGCAATGTTCACAGCATCTTCACCAGGAGTAGAGTCCTTTGCAAGAAACCACTTTCTTTGCTTATCCATAAAAAGCTACCACTCATACATTCAAGTTTTATCATGAGATTTCAGGAATTTAGGCACATATTCAGACTCCACTTCTAGTTCTCTTGCTGTTTCCACCACATCTACAGTGACTTCTTCCACTGAAGTCTTGAACCCCTGAAAGTCATCCATCAGGGTTGGAATCAACTTCTTTCAAACTCCTGTTAATATTGATATTTTGACCTCCCATGAATCATGGGTGTTCTTAATAGCATCTAGAAGGGTGAATCCTCTCCAGAGGTTTTCAATTTACTTTGCCCAGATCCATTAGAGTAATCACTATCAATGGCAGCTATAGCTTTATGAAATGTATTTCTTAATAAGACTTGAAAGTCGAAATTACTCCTTGAACCATGGGTTTTGAAATGGATGTTGTCTTACCAGGCATGAACACAACATTAATTTTTTTGTATGTTACCATCAGAGTTCTTGGTTGACTAGTTACATTGGCAATGAGCAGTAATAGGGGAAAAAAAGGAATCTTTTTTTTTTTTCCTGAGCAGTAGGTCTCAACAGAGGCTTAAAATATGCATTAAAGCCTGCTGTGAACAGATGTGCTGTCATGCAGGCTTTGTTGTTCCATTGGTAGAGCACAGACAGAGTAGATACAGAATAGTTCTTAAAGGCCCTAGGATTTTTGGAAAGGTAAGTGAACATTGGCTTTGACTTCAAGTTACCAGTTGCATTATTTCCTGACAAGAAAGTGAGCCTGTCCTTTGAAGCTTTGAAGGCAGGCATTGACTTCTCTCTAGCTATGAAAGTCCTAGATGACATCTTCTTCCACTAGAAGCTTGTTTTATCTACATTGAAACTCCATTGTCTAATGTAGCCATCTTCATCAATTATCTTAGCTAGATTTTTCTGGATAACTTGCTGCAGCTTCTATATCAGCACTTGCTGCTTCACCTTGCACATTTATGCTATGGAGATGGCTTCTTTCCTTAATCCTCATGAACTAACTTCTTCTGGCTTCAACTTTCCCTCTGTAGTTTTCTCACTACTTTCTCTATGAAGGCTTTCTCAGCCTTCACAGAATTGAAGAGAGTTAGGGTTTTGCTCTGGAATAGGATTTGGCTTAAGGGAATATTGTGGGTTGTTTGATCTTTTATACAGATTACCAAAACTTTCTCCATATCAGCAATAAGTCTGTTTCCTTTGTGTATGCACTGTAGTAGCACTTCTAATTTCCTTCAAGAACTTTTCCTTTGTGTTCACAACTTGGCCAACTGTTTGGCACAAGAGACCTAGCTTTTGGCCTGTCTTGGCTTTCAACATGCCTTCCTCACTAAGCTTAATCATTTATAGTTCTTGATTCAAAGTGAGCACTGTGCAACTCTTCCTTTCACTTGGACACTTAGAGGCCATTGTAGGGCTACTAATTTTAATATTATCATGTTTCAGGGAATAGGGAGGCCTGAGGAGATGGAGAGAGATGGGTAATGGCCTGTCAATGGAACAGTCAGAATACACATGCCATTTATTGATTGCTTGCGATCTTATATGAGTGCAATTTGTGGTGCCCCAACACAATTACAATAGTAACATCAAATATCACTGATCACAGATCAGATATAATGGAGAATTTTGAAATATTATAAGAATTACCAAAATGTGATACAGAGATATGAAGCAAGCACATGCTGTTGGGAAAATGGCACCAATAGACTGCTCAATGCAGGGTTGCCACAACTTTCAATTTGTTTTTGTTTTTAAATTTCAGAATATTACAGGGCACAAATGTTTTGGTTACATGGATTGCTTTTGTACTGTTTAAGACAAAATTATAAGTGTGCACATCACCCAGATAGTGTACACTGTACACGTTAGCTTCGATTTCACCCATCCTCTCCTCCCCCCTCCCACCTGCTTGATTTTCATTGAGTTTTACTTCCATCTGTGCACATGAGTGCTGTTTGATTAGTTCCAATTTAATAGGGAGTACATGTAATATTTGTTTTTCCATTCTTGTGATACTTCCCTAAGGAGAATGGTCTCCAGTCCCATCCAGATTGTTACAAAAGGTGTTAATTCATTTTTTTATGCTGAGTGGAACTCCATGGTATACATATACCATATTATTGATCCACTCATGAATTCATGGGCACCTTTGTTGATTCTGCATCTTTACAATTGTGAATCGTGCTGCTATAAACATTCAGGTGCAAATGTGTTTTTGATAAAATGACTTTTTTTTTGCTTTGGGTAAATGCCCAGTAGTGCGATTGCTGGATGAAATGGTAGGTCTACTTTTAGTTCTTTGAGGAATCTCCATACTGTTTTCCATAGAGGTTGTACTAGTTTACAGTCCCACCAACAGTGTGTAAGTCTTCCTTTCTCTCTGGATACATGCCAGCATCTGTTGTTTTGGGATTATTTGATAAAAGCCATTCTCATTGGAGTTAGGTGATATCTCACTGTGGTCTTGATTTGAATTTCCCTGATGATTAGTGATGTTGGGCATTTTTTCATATGTTTATTGGCCATTGGTCTATCTTCATTTGAAAAGCTTCTGTTCATGTCTTTTGCCCAGTTTTTAATGGGGTTGTTTGATTTTTTCTTGCCAATTTGCTTAAGTTCTTTGTAGATTTTGGTTATTAGCTCTTTATTGTATGTATAGCATGTGAATATTTTCTCCCATTCTGTAGATTATCTATTTACTCTGTTGATGATTTCCTTGGCTGTTCAGAAGGTTTTTAATTGAATCAAGTACCATTTATTTATTTTTATTGTTGCTGTGATTGCCATTGGGGTCTTAGTCATAAATTCTTTGCCTCGGCCAATATCTATAAGAGTTTTCCTGACATTTTCTTCTAGAATTCTTATGGTTTTATGTCTTTGGTGTAAGTCAGTTATCCATCTTAAATTAATTTTAGTGAGTGGTGAGAGATATGGATCCTGTTTCAATCTTCTACATGTGGCTATCTAATTTTCCCAGCACCACCCATTGAATAGGGATTCTTTTTCCTAGTGTATATTGTTGTCTGTTTTGTCAAAAATCATATGGCAATATGTGGATGGTTTTATATCTGGGTTCTCTGTTCCATTGGTCTATGCCTGTATTTTTGTGCCAATACTATGCTGTTTTGTTTACTATAGCCTTGTAGTATAGCCTAAAGTCTGGCAATGTAATGCCTCCAGATTTGTTCCTTTTGCTTAAGCTTGCTTTGGCTATTGGGCTCTTTTCAGGTTCCAAACAAGGCATAGAATTATTTTTTCTAGACGTGTGAAAAATGACATTGGTATTTTGATGGGGATTGTTTTCAATCTGTAAATCACTTTGGGTAGTATGGATATTTTAACAATGTTGATTCTGCCAATCCATGAGCATGATACGTTTTTCCATTTGTTTACATCATCTGCAGTTTCCTTCCTCAGTGATTTGTAGTTTTCTTTATAGAAATCTTTACCCTCTTGGTTAAATATATTCTTAGGTACTTTATTTTCTTTGTATCTATCATGAAAGTTATTAAGTCTTTGATTTGATTCTCAGCCTGACTGTTGTTGGTGTATAGGAATGCTCCTGATTTGTGTACATTGCTTTTGTAATCTGAAACTTTGCTGAATTTGTTTATCAATTCCAGGAGTCTCTTTGCAGAATCTTTGGGATTTTCTAGATATAAGACCATATCATCAGCAAAGAGCGATAGTTTGACCTCATCTTTCCCCACTTGGATACCCTTAATTTCCTTCTCTTGCCTGATTGCTCTGGCTAGGACTTCCAGCACTATGTTGAGTAGAAGTGGTGACAGTGGACATCCTTGTCTTGTTCCAGTTCTAAGTGGAAATGCTTTCAACATTTCCCCATTCAGTGTGATGTTGGCTGTTGGATTGTCATATATGGATGGCTTTTATAATTTTGAGATAAGTTCTATCTATGCATATTTTGTTAAGAGTTTTTATCATGAAAGTGTGCTGAATTTTGTTGAATGCTTTTTCTGTATCTATCAAAATGATCATATGATCTTTGTTTTTGCTTCTGTTTATGTAGTGAATCACATTAATGGATTTGTGTATGTTGAACCATCATTGCATCCTTGGGATGAAGCCCACTTGGTTGTGGTGGATTATTTTTTTGATGTGCTGCTAAATTCAGTTTGCTAGAATTTTGTTGAGATGTTTTGCATGTACATTCATAAGGAAATTGGTCTGTAGTTTCTTTTTTTGTTGTTGTTGTGTCCTTTCCTGGCTTTGGTATCAAGGTGACACAGGCTTCATAGAACAAGTTGGGGAGGATTCCTTCCTTCTCAATGTTATAAAGTAACTTCTGCAGTAAGCATACCAAGTCTTTTTTGTAGGTCTGATAAAATTTGGCTGTGAAACCATCTTCTCAGGGACTATGTTTTTTTTGAGACCGAGTCTCGCTCTGTTGCCCAGGCTAGAGTGAGTGCCATGGCGTCAGCCTAGCTCACAGCAACCTCAAACTCCTGGGCTCAAGCGATCCTCCTGCCTCAGCTTCCCAAGTAGCTGGGACTACAGGCATGTGCCACCATGCCCGGCTAAGTTTTTCTATATATTTTTAGTTGGCCAATTAATTTCTTTCTATTTTTAGTAGAGACAGAGTCTCACTCTTGCTCAGGCTGGTTTTGAACTCCTGACCTTCAGCGATCAGCCCGGCTCGGCCTCCCAGAGTGCTAGGATTACAGGCGTGAGCCACTGCGCCGGCCATGGGACTATTTTTTGTTGGAAGATTTTTATTGCTGCTTCAATTTTATTGCTCATTATTGGTCTGTGCAAGAGTTCTATTTCTTCCTGATTAAGCTTTGGGAGGTTGTGTGTTTCCAGGAATTTATCCATTTCCTTAACGTTTTTGAGTTTATGTGTATAGAAATTTTTATAGTATTCACAGGTAATATTTTGTATTTCTGTGGTATCAGTTGTAATATCTCCTTTTTCATTTCTGATTGAGCTTATTTGGATCCTTTATTTTCTATTTCTCATTAATCTAGTGAGAGTTCTATCAGTTTTGTTTATCTTTTCAAAGAACCAACTTTTTGTTTCATTAATTTCCTGTATTTGTTTGTTTTTGATTTCATTTAGTTCTGCTCTGACCTTAGTGATTTCTTTTCTTCTGCTGGGTTTGGGTTTGCTTTGCTCTTCTTTTTCTAGTTCCCTGAGACAATTCATTGGACTGGGGATTTGTAATATTTTTGTCTTTTTGATGTAGGCATTTATGGCTATGAATTTTCCCCTTAGGACTGCTTTTGATGAATCCCATAGATTTTGATAACTTGTGTCCCCTTTGTCATTTAGTTTGAGGAATCTTAATTTTCTCCTTGAGCCAATAATCATTGAGCAGTAGGTTGTCTAATTTCCATGATTTTATGTAGAATTGAGTGTATTTGTGTTGGAGTTAACTTCTAATTTTATTCCACTGGTGTCTGAGACGGTACATGGTATAATTTCTGTTTTTCGTGAATTTGTTGAGACATGTTTTGTGGCTTAAGATGTGATTGATCTTAGAGAATGTTCCATGTGTTGATGAGAAGAATATATATTCAGTAGTTTTGGGGTAGAATGTTCTGTAAACGTCTATTAGGCCCATTTGCTCTAGAGTCTCATTTAAGCCCAATGTTTCTTTGTTTATTTTCCACTTGGAGATCTGTACAGTTCCATCAGTGGGGTGTTGATGTCCCCAGCTATTACAATGCTATTGTTCATTACTTTGTTTAGATTTAGTAGGGTTTGCTTTATGAATCTGGGTGCACCTGTGTTAGATGCATAAATATTTAAGATTGTTATGTCTTCTTGTTGAAGTGCTCCCTTTACTATCACATACTGACCATCTTTGTCTTTATTTACTATTATTGATTTGAAGTCTACGTTATCTGACATGAGAATGGCTACACCTGCTTTCTTTTGCTTTCCATTTGCATTGAATATTTTTTTCCCATTCCTTCACCTTTAATCTGAATAAATCCTTGTGGGTTAGATGTGTTTCCTGGATACAGTAGGTACTTGGCTTGTATTTTTACATGAATTCAGGCAGCCTGTGTCTCTCGCTTGGGGAATTCAAGCCATTTACATTTATTGAAAGAATTGATAAGTGGGATGCATTTTTGCTCATCCTGTTGGGTAGAAAGAACCCTATTGCTTTGTTTTACCTCTTGAGCTATATTATATATGGGCTCTGAGCTTTAGCTTTTGGGTGCTTTTACACTAGTGGGTGTCTATTGTGCTGACTGATATATAGTGCAGATCTGAGTACTTCCTGCAGGGCCAGTCTGGTCTTGACAAATTCCCTCTGTGTTTTCTTGTCCAAAAAAGTCTTTATTTCTCCCTCATATAAGAAACTTAATTTTGCAAGATAGAAAATTCTAGGCTAGCCATTATTCTGTTTAAGATGGCTGAGGATGGATTCTGGCTTGTATGGTCTCAGTTGAGAAGTCTGCAGTTATCCTGATGGGTTTTCCTTTGTATGTTACCTGATGTTTTCACCTTATGGCTTGCAGGAGTTCCTCCTCTGTGTTAACTTTGGCCAGTCTGATGACTATGTGTCATGGTGATTGCCTCTTTGCAATGAATCTCCCAGGTGTTTGTTGAGCTTCTTGTACCTTGATATATAAATTTCTAGAAAGACCAGGGAAGTTTGCCTCAATTATTCCCTCAAATAGCTTTTCCAACCCTCATGTGTTTTCTTCTTCACCCTCTGGGCTGCCTATGATTCTTATGTTTGGAGTCTTTACATAATCCCATATTTCTTGTAGGTTTTTTTTGGTCCTCTTATTTCTCTGCTCTATCTCTTTGACTGATTTGTTTAATTCAAAGGTGTTGTCTTGGCCAGGCGTGGTGGCTCATGCCTGTAATCCTAGCACTCTGGGAGGCCGAGGCGGGTGGATTGCTCAAGGTCAGGAGTTAGAAACCAGCCTGAGCAAGAGCGAGACCCCTTCTCTACTATAAATAGAAAGAAATTAATTGGTCAACTAAAAATATATAGAAAAAATTAGCCAGGCATGGTGGCGTGTACCTGTAGTCCCAGCTACTCGGGAGGCTGAGGCAGAAGATCACTTGAGCCCAGGAGTTTGAGGTTGCTGTGAGCTAGGCTGATGCCATGACACTCTAGCCTGGGCAACACAGTGAGACTCTGTCTCAAAAAAAAAAATGGTGTTGTCTTCAAGCTCTGAGATTCTTTCTTCTGTATGGTGTAGTCTATTCTTAAAACTTTCCACCATATTTTGGATTTCCTTGAATAAAATTTTCATTTCCTAAAGTTCTATTTGATTTTTTAAATAATTTGATTTCTTTAGTGAATTTTTCATTCATTTCCTGTATAGTTTTTGTTGTTTCTTTGTGTTGGTTTTCATTTTATTTTGTATTTCGTTGAACTTCCTTATAATCCAAATTTGAATTCTTTATCTGTCATTTTGATGTTTTCATTTTGGTTGGTATCTATTGATAGAGAGTTGTTTCCTTTTGGGGGTAACCTTTGGCTCTGATTTTTCATACTTCTGGAGTTCTTTCAGTGATTCCTTCTCATCTGGCCTCTTGATGAATCCTGGGGATATTGGGCTTGGCTTGTGGGCCTGTCCCAACTATCAATCCCTGACCATGCCAGGGAGAAGTGTGCTGGTCCCAAGTTGCCTATGGGGTGATCAAGCAGGTTTGATGATCCTCTTGGGTTGCTTCTGTCCTGCTGTCTTCACCTCGTCCCAGCAATGTGAATTGTGTTCGGTCCCTCAGCTTAATCTCCAATATGGGGGGAGGTACTTTTGAGTACAAATCAGCCACACGCCATTTGCTTGAGTTTGACAACTCTATGATGATCTATAGAGTTGTTCTCCCTGTCATTGGTTGATGTTTGTGTGAAAGAGCCAGCTTTTGAAATGTTCTTTTGTGCTTGTGGTACAGTCTGGTTCCCCTGGTGGAATACTTACATGCCCCAAGCTTTAGAAGGGATCCTGTAGCTCCCGGGGTATTGCTTGATCTCCACCACCCCTAAGATGGGGGGAGGATCTATGCAGTTTATGGCTAGGTTGCAGGAGCCTTAAAGGCTTTGCAAAGCCTGAGTGTAGTTCAGAAGTTGTTTTTCTGGCCACTAGGGGGAGCCAATGGTATGAGAGTCAGGACAAGCTCTCCAAACGGGGAAGGCTTTTCATGGGGGAGGGGTCTAGATGAGTGCTAAGACCCTGGTGCTGGATCTTTCCGCCCTTGTCCAGTAAGGGAGTTTTTGTGGGAGGGGGGGTGCTCCACCAAATTGCCACTCGTTGGACCCCCACACACACTCCGATCAGTTCCGTCGTGTGCTCCTTCACCATCCAAGTCCAGCTCTCAAACCTCAGTCCAGTCTGTGTGTCTGACCCACTAGCGTGCATGTCCATGAAACACCGGCAGATAGGGAGGTCCAAAGTTGCGCACCCCTCTTCTACTACCAGGCCCAGAGGGGGAGGAGTGGGTCCCACCATCTGTGGGGACCGCAACCTATGGCCCGTGCCTGCTGGAGAGAAATGGCCACTTGAGAATTTCTTGGCTCAAACCACACTCCCATTGTATATGAGTGGGGGGAAGAGCTGCAGCACCCAGCTGGTGTACCTGAGCACACGATGTTTGGTTGCTATGGACCCAAGGGCTAGGCTATTCTTCTCAGAATGCCACGCCCGGATCAAATATGGTGGTTCTCCAGTGGGGGGCATTGTGCGCTCCCAGATTCCTGTTCCTCAGCACCCCACTACACTCGCCCATTGCATATGTCTTGTGGGCTTCCTTGCCACCTGCGTCCAGCTCCCAGACTTCTCCCCTGCATTGCTCTGGAGCCCCCTCCAGTCTCAGGTGCACTGAGACTGGCTTGCTTACCTGAGCTGCCAGCTGCCAGCATGTGACCCTATGAAATGCCAGTGGACAGGAAGATTCCAAATCGTACACCCTTGTTCCACCACAGTTCCTCAAGGGGAAGAAGTGTGGGTCTCACTCTTTGTGGAGACCTCAGCCTGGGATATGTACCCACAGGAGAGAAGTGGCCATTCCCAAACTTCTTGGCTCAGACCATGATCGAGGTTGTAATGGGTGAAGGGGGAGTCGCAGCTTCTGGGCAGCCTGCGCTCAGTCTGCTTTCTCGGTTGCAGTGCACTGGGGAGGTTCTGGGGAGGATGTGCCTGGATGGGAGAAAGCCAGAGTTCTGTCCCCTCCTGGCATTCTTTTGGGGGGTGCCCTCGTGGACTGCCCAAACTCCTGGGGCTTGCTAGTTGACCCCACTATTCCATATTTGCTGCCATGCCTGGGCTTGTGGAGGGTGGAAAAAGCTTCAGTAAACTTAGTGGCCACTGTTCACTGAGGCATATATGAGGGGGAGGGGAGTCCCCCCCTTCCCCTGGGCTCTGAGCCTTTCTGGGTTTGATCCTCACTGATATCTTCTCCTCTTTATCTTCCTCCTTCTCAGCTTCGCAGTTTTCTCTGTGGGATCCCAGCTGTCTCTGACGTTGCTCTCCATGATCCATACCTGAGCTGCGAGTCTTCTCCCCGCTCCTTTATCTGATATCCTGCCTTCCTGCTGGGACAGTTGGATGAGTGATGTCTGTAGTTGGCTATCTTGCCAGAGTTCTCCACAAGCTTTGGATTTGTGAAAAAATGCAATATCTGCAAGTTGCAATAAAATGCACTTCAATAAAATGAGGCTTGCCTGTATTGTGTGTATTTTCATCCAGGATGAACAGCAGAGCTCCTGAGACCCCTAGCAGTACAAAGACTGTCTCCTTAGTGCTCTGATAACTGCCACCTTCACCTTTTCTTTTTCTTTTTTTGAGACAGAGTCTTGCTCTGTCATCCTGAATACAGTGCAGTGGCATCATAGCTCACTGCAACCTCAAACTCCTGGGCTCAAGTGATCCTCCTGCCTCAGCCTCCCAAGTAGCTGGGACTACAGGTGTGCACCACCTTGCCTAGCTAATTTTTCTATTTTTAGTAGAGATGGGTTCTTGCTCTTGCTCAGGTTGGTCTTGAACTCCTGTGCTCAAGTGGTCCTCTTGCCTCAGCTTCCCAGAGTGCTAGGATTACAGGCGTGAGCCACTGCGCCCAGCACCCACCCCCCTTACCTTTTCCTTCCTTGAGCTGTGGATGATTAGGTTCAGGGTGCTGTGAGGACAGTGTTGACCATGGACTTAGGCCTCACATAGGTGAAGATGGTGAGGAAATAAAAGAGGGCAACAACAGTCAGGTAAGATCTGCAGGTGGACAGAGCACCCTGCTGAGCCACAGGGGACCTGGTCTTCAGTACAGCCACCACACGCAAGCATAAGTGAGCAGGAGAACAAAGAGGGGTGCCAATATCACTAACACACACACCACAAAGATCTGCAGTTCACTGAGGCTGTCCCAGCACTGGCCTGAGGCTTGTCCACATGGCAGAGGCGGAGTGAGGGCCATGTGTGATGGAGAACAAGAAGCCTGGCCTTGTTTCCCCCAGCACTCAGGTCCACTCATCAGGATGGGGTAGCAGAAGGGGGGGCAGGTGGCCAGGTGGCAGCCTATGTCCAGGACAGCCAGGAAGGCCCAGAGCCAGCAACACGTGTATTCATGCACGTGTCAAGCCTGGAGACCATGTCCAGGAGGCTATGGAGGGGCGAAGGCCGGACGCTGCAGGTAAAACTCATCTCAAGGAATGAGGTCCCCCAGGGAGAAGCACATGGGGCCTGTAGCAGGGTCCAGCCACGTGGAGGTGATAGTGAGCCCCGTGCCCAGAAGTATGGCTGAATATCGCAGCGGCATGGAGCCAAAGAGAGTAGACTTAGCTGAGGCTGGACAGCCAGCCAGAGAGACAACTGTCACCACACCACTGTCCCTGAGCCTATGTCAAAGGGAGGTGGCTGTGAAGAGCTGCAGACACAACTGCTGGAAGGCTGACAGGCTGGGGCAATGTTTCTTAAGAGTGCCACGGGGTCTTCAGCATTACACAGCCTTTTCCACGTTTTATTTAATTCTCACTAATAGTTGGACAGTGAGGAGAATGAACTTTAGAATAAATGAGTGGTAGGCCCAGGTAAGCAGCACTAATAAGTTATTAATGGGAGGTTAAAACCAAGGTTTTCTATTTCCCTTGAAGCACCACATTTTCCTCAGGCTGAGCACATGCTGAAGGTGACTTTGGGGAAGGCTTCTCTTGGCTTGAGGACTATCTACCTCTCCCTTTACATTCTTCCAAGATAGCAGCAAAATTAAGGCAAAGCCAGTCCCAGGGTTAGCAGGCCAGCTCTGCCCCACCACACGCCTTCCGCACTGCCCTTCTCTCCACCACGGTCCAGGAAAGGAAATGCTTCCTGAAAAAGTCAGAAGGGAAGCATCAGGCCAGAGCTCCCACGTCTTGTAACATGCCCTCCTCATAAGTAATCTGTCCTTCTTGTAAGTAGTGACTGCATTTTCACTTTTTCTTCTTTTATAAGAATAAAAGAAGTGCAAAGCTGGGCCTCCTTTTCTTACCCGGCAAACACCCCGATTGCACTGCACGCCCACACGCACAGCCAGTGGATGCCGGCGGACCGGGAGGGAAACGCTGGGAGCCCAGGCCTTGGCAGCAGGAGCGTCCAAACCCCCTGGGAGGGAGGGCAGATGTGTGAGGCATGGAGGCAGCGTTCTGGGCTCCTTGAATGGAAGCCTTAGCTCAACACAGTTGCTGACTGCTTGGCCCACGATTACTGGAGATGGGGAAAGAGCATTTGATAAGCAAAAAACATGTAGAGAATAAGATGTAGCAGCAGGCGGTGAGCAAAACCAACGATCAATATCCAAGGATAATTCAAATAGATATTTTCTGTCCACTCCCAACACTTTTCTCTCCCATCTCCCAACACACATGTGCACACACACACACACACACACCACTACCACCATCACTACTGTTGGGAAATATGATTGAAGAAATGTGGCTCATAAGATCATTATTTTATTGTATCGCCTAATATTGCTATATTAAAGACAGAAACAGGAGTTTGCAGGGTTTTGCCCTGAAAGAATGTGTAAACTCAATGGTTCACTTATCAGAGGCTGTTATCATGGGAGAGCTCTCAAATCTCCGGTAGGGAAGCAATCCAAGGGACTCCCTGGTTATCTCACTGTGGGCTTTTCTGTGCCTTCAAAGGGAAGGTATGGTAAATATCTAATCCGCAAGATGGGAGCCAGAGACAATGAGTGTACTTTGCTCTGAGACATGCCTCTCTGTCATAAACAACCTGTTTGTAGAAATTCAGGCTTCCTGTTCACTCCTGACTAAGTCCACAATAAATACATCAAAGAAATACAGAGTCACTATACCTTATTTGTTATACTTCCGTTAATTGATGACTACCTCTTAGAATTTAGAAGCTAGCCCCTGAAAGACTTTGTACCTGTTTGTTCACCTAGATAGATTAAGACTTGTTAGTAGCCCCTTGAGAGGACTTTTGACCCTAGCCCACTACCTGTGTAATCCTGTTCCTCTAGCAAATGTGTAACCCTGACAACTAGTAATTGAAACCTGTAATTACAAAAACCTGTGTGAATCTAACCATATTGCTAGATCATGCACGGAGACAATGATCTAGTCGCCTAAGTTCCCCGCTGTGATTATACCGATCTTTTTATATAAAACTATAAACTATACCTTAGTCTCTGTGTATTCTTTTATTCTCTCTATTTCCTATCAATTTTCTTATCCGCTGTGGCGACCCCTATCTTGGAGATCTGGCTCCATGGGGAGGAGTAGCTGACCTCATCCTGGGCCTGCCACACCCGCATCCCCCTCTCTCCCTTCCTCCGTTTCCCCGCACATGTTACTGGCACAAGAACAGAGACATAGACCAATGGAACAGAACTGAGAACCCAGATATAAAACCATCCTCATATAGCTATCTAATCTTTGACAAAGCAGAGAAAAACTTACACTGGGGAAAAAAATCCCTATTTAATAAATGGTGCAGGGAAAATTGGATAGCCACATGTAGAAGACTGAAACAGGATCTGCACCTTTCACTTCTCACAAAAATCAACTCATGGTGGATAGTAGACTTAAACCTAAAGCATGAAACTATAAGAATTCTAGAAGAAAATGTTGGAAAAACTCTTATAGACATCAGCCTAGGGAAATAATTTATGAAGAAGACCTCAAAGGCAATCACAGCCACAACAAAAATAAATAAATGGAACCTGATCAAATTAAAAAGCTTCTGCACAGCTAAGGAAACTATTAGGAGAGCAAACAGACAACCTACCAAATGGGAGAAAATATTCACATGCTACAGATACAATAAAGGGCTGCTAACACTAGAATCTATATAGAACTCAGGAAAATCAGCAAGAAAAAAATCAAGCAACCCCATTAAAAGTGGGAAAGGACATGAACAGAAACTTTTCAAAAGAAGACAGAATAATGGCCAACAAACATATGAAAAAAATGCTCAACATCTCTAACCATCAGGGAAATGCAAATCAAAACCACAATGAGATATCACTTGACTCCAATGAGAATGGCTCTTATCAAAAAGTCTCAAAACAACAAATGTTGGCATGGATGTGGAGAGTTAGGAACACTAATACACTGCTGGTGGGACTGAAAACTTTTACAATCTCTATGGAAAGTAATATGGGGATACCTCAAAGAACCAAAAGTAGAACTAACATTTGATCCAGCAATCCCATTACTGGGCATCTACCCAAAGGAAAAAAAGACATCTGCACTCGAATGTTTATAGAAGCACAATTCACAATTGCAAAGATATGGAAACAACCCAAGTGCCCATCAAGACATGAGTGGATTAATAATGTGTGGTAGATGTATACCATGGAGTACTACTCAGTCGCAAAAACAATGATGAACTAGCACCTCTTGTATTATCTTGGATGGAGCTGGAGCCCATTCTACTAAGTGAAGTATCACCAGAATGGAAAAACAAGCACCACATCTACTCACCCTCAAATTGGTATTAATTGATCAACACTTATGTGCACATATAGTAGTAAAATACATTGGGTGTCAGGAAGGTGGGAGGGGGAGAGGGAAAAGGTGTATTAACACCTGATGGGTGTGGTGCACACTGTCTTGGGGTGGGCACACCTATAACTCAGACTCAGGTGGGGCAAAAGCAATATATGCAATCTAAACACTTGTATCCCCATGATTTGCTGAAATTAAAAAAAAAAAGAAAAAATGAAGTTTGAAATGTTTTTCTCTAAGTTTTTGGGATCTGTGGAAAGTTCCCAAATAGAGAAATTACTTAAGAAGACCTCTACTTCTTTCTCTGGGATTGAATACATTTTCATCTGGGAGGTTTTGGTTGAACAACACCCCAGGGGATTTCTAGAGATTTTCCAGGTTACCCTTGACTTTGCCTTTGGCTTTTTAATGAATTGTTTGCATGGCTGTCACATCCATGAGACTTTAATTCCTCAAGGGCAGGGATTGTGTCATCTTCACCCCGAAGCCACTCTAACTTTCTACTGCCACCCCAGGACCAAATCCCAAGGGGGCTGTCAACAGATGTTTGCTGCATAGAAAAGTAACTGACTTTTGCTATGACAGTTTCTTTGGTGTGTCTGACATAGGACACTTCCCTTCCCTAGGCCCATAAATATAGGAAAAAGGCAGAATCTTCATAGTTATGAATTACTTCCTAACTAGTAAAACTTTGGGAAAACCCATAAAATTGCCTATAATGCAGAAGCCTTATTAGTTACTATTATAATAAATGGTAACAACTCAGCAGACTACAACACACATCCACAAGCATAGAAATTCTCTAACAGGGCTCTTCAGAGGGCAGTCCTGTCTCTGGGACCCACCAGAAAGATCCAAATCTGTTTTAGAGTATTCTTTTGCTAGACTGAAGCTTGAACCCACTCCATGTGAGCCCTTTGGTTCTGTTTTATACACCAAAGTCAGGGTACAGAAGGCAGATAAGACAAACCCCAATCTTCACGTGTATCAGTTTCAGAACATCATGCCAACCAGCTTAAGAAAATGTTTCTCCTGTCATTCTTATTTTCAAAATATGCATGTTATTTATTGTTCACGTCACTCACACTGGAGTCTGTCCTTTTTCTGATCATCATATTTGAAAGATACACCAAATCACTGCCTTGGAACTGGATCCCTCCAAATGCTGTCTGGGATGAATTAAGTATCCATGGTCTTTAAGCCAAGGAATTTTTGCTCCACTGTGCCAGTTGTGATATTTCACAGATTGTAGGGTCAAATCCATGTATCAGTTGATGTCTAATGATCTTGGCAGGCATTTACACTGCTAACCATAAAAAACTATATGTACTGATGTAGTCAGGGGAAAATCAATGTTCCAAAAAATTGACTTCCATATTTCTACAAACTAAGGATTTTCAAACAGATTTTGTGTTTACTGTTAATGATATATTGGTTATTATTCTTTGGAAGACATTGTAGAAACACTACATCATGAGACTTTTTCTTTGACAAGTTAGCAAGGATGAGAAGGCTGGACTGCCAAGATGATGGTGGCTTCCTCCCATGTGTCAGCATGCTCCTCTGTCAGGGCATCAAGAGCTTTACTGGGAGTGAACTGGGGATCAGGGATTGAGGATCAGTGGTTTATACATTTGTGGGAGGTGTTAACAAGGGGAAAACCATCAGTTACTGAACTCATATTTCAACCACAAGCCGAAGCCCTTTACACATATTCAATTTAGATTTTCAATAACACTGCAAGGTACATATTATCCTGTCTTGTTATTTATTGCTTTTAAAACACTAAATTATAATCCATCACATGAACAGACTAAAGAAAAAAATCACATAAACATAGTAACTGCTACAGAAAAAGAATTTGACAAAATTTAACACTCATTTATGATAAAACTTCTCAGCAAACTAGGAAAAGGGAGGAACTCCCTCAACATGATAAAGAACATTTACAACAAGAAGATGTAAGTATTCTTAATATTTATGCACCCAACGTAGGAGCACCTAACTACATAAAGCAAACCTTGT
>CAUYRT010005453.1:0-11049 GCA_963574885.1 Lepilemur ruficaudatus
TTTTGTGAGAGGTGAGAGGTAGGGATCCAGTTTCATTTTTCTGCATGTAGCTATCCAGTTTTCCCAGCACCATTTATTGAAAAGAGATTCTTTTCCCCAATGTATATTTTTGTCTGGTTTATCAAAGATTAGGTTACCATAGCAGATGGTTTCATCTCTGGACTTCAGTCCTGTTCCAAAGATCAATGCTTCTGTTCTTGTGCCAGTACCAAGCTGATTTGATTATTATTGCTTTATAGTACAGCTTGAAGTCTGGAAGACTGATGCCTCCCAGTTTGTTTTTTTTACTTAAGATTGCTTTTGCTATGCGAGGTCTTTTCTGATTCCATACAAAGTGAAGAATTATTTTTTCTAGGTCTGTAAAGAATGAAGATGGTACTTTGATGGGGATTGCATTTATTCTGTAGATCACTTTAGGTGATATAGACATTTTAACAATATTGATTCTACCAATCCATGAACAAGGTAGATTTTTCCATCTTTTTACATCTTCTACAATTTCTTTTTTTAGTGTTTTGTAATTCTCCTTCTATAAGTCTTTCGTATCTGTTGTTAAATTTATTCCTAGATATTTAATTTTTGGGGGGGCTATCGTAAAAGGTATTGCGTTTTTGATTTGAGGTTTGGCTTGACTGTTTCTGGCATATATGAATGCCTCTGATTTGTGTATATTGATTTTATATCCTGAGACTTTACCAAATTCATTTATCAAATCTAGGAGTCTCTACCCCTTCCTTCTTGAGACTCTGTTGGTCCCCGGGACTCTCCTCGGTGATGCGGTGAAGGGGAGTGAGCAGGAGGGTTTCCGTGTGGACTCTGGCACGTGGGCACCTGGCCACAGACAATGTCTTTGCCCGAGAACTCACTCTGGGACCCAGGCCAGTAACATCACCTCGCAGGGTTCTCCTCAGTGAAGGAGGACATTAGCACCTACCTTGTAGCTGTGCCCTGGGGACTATGTGGGAAATCACTTGAAAAACACTTAGAACGGTGGCTGGCACGCAGGACCATTTGTGAGTGTTAGCTGCTGTTGGAGACTCATCTGGTCTTTATATCCATTCAATCCCTTTTCGCCCCCATTTTTCTCCCTCCTGCCTCTTGTTTTCTAAATTCTATTCTTTGCTCTTTATTGCTGTCTTCCTAGACGATATCCCACTCTTGCCATTCCAGTGTCCCTCTTTGTATAGGCAGATTCCAACCACGTCCCCGCCCTGCACTTTAGCGGAGGCTGTCGTAGCGCAGAGCTGTGCTGGGAGGATGTGTTTCCTGAGGACTTTCCGACCCTTGTCAATCACTCCACGTCAGCTGCCCCCGCACTGGCGCCCACGCAGCCCTGGCAGGGCCACCTCAGAGACGCAAGAATTTGACCTTTCACCAGTTTCTATGACTTGCATTATTTTGAAGTTGAAGTTACAGATGTCACCCCGCACCGTGGACCTAATGGACCATGTCAAGGGATTATGTCCTGAGCAGATGCAAGAAGGGACTTCAAGGCTTTATGAATCAAACAGATGAAATCACTGCAGACTTTCGAGTTGTCTCAGTGGTCCCCAACCTTTTTGGCGCCAGGGACCAGTTTCATGGTAGACAATTTTTTCCACAGACTGGGGGACGGGGATGGTTTCAGGATGATTTGAGCACATTACATTTATTACATTTGCAGCCGCTCCCCAGCCCTGGCATCACCGCCTCACTCCACCGTGGATCACAGGGCATTAGGGTCTCGTAAGGAATCTAGATCCCTCATGTGCATAGTTTATAGCAGGGTTTGGGCTCCTACGAGAATCTAATGTCACTGCTGATCTGACAGAAGGTGGAGCTCAGGTGGCAAAGTGAGTGATGGGGAGCAGCTGTAAACACAGATGAAGCTTGACTCGCTCGCCCGCCACTCACCTCCTGCTGTGCAGCCCGGTTCCTGACAGGCCACGGATCTCTGCCAGTCCTTGGCCTGGAGGTTGGGGACTGTAGGTCTAGATTATTACCTGAGTGATTACTAGCTCCTGGGTACTCTGAAGTACTTATTTGACTTTCCCCAAAACTTTAGCAGGTGGTTAGTAGTATTTTCTCCTTTTACTATTCCTCTTCTCAGTACAGAGACAACTGAGGTTCAGGAGGTTAACTGTGCTCAGTCTCATGACGAGCATGGGGCTGGATTCCACCTCGTTCTCTTGGATCCCAAATGCTGGCCTCTTGACATCTTGATTACGGTCTCTATGTGTCATTTCGCATTTTCCATTTCTCATTTTATTCCCCTCCCCCCTCAACTCTCTATGTTGATTGCAGCTTGGTCTATTTTAGGGAGAGTGTGTGGGCATATTTATCAGTAATATTTTGTTTAAATATTTGAAGTAATTCAATCCTGCTTTTAGCTTTATTATTCCTACTGTTTTCTATAACTTCGGTTTTTTAAATTCTTTGAGAGCTTAGCCCTTTTCTTTCTTTAATAATGAAAATACTTCAGCTGATGCATTTACCTCTGAAAGCAACTTTAAACGCATCAAAGGAATCATACCTAGTGTTCTCATTTGTTTTGTAATTTGTTATTGTACATTTAATTTTTCCTTTACGTCATAGTCAATTTTGTTTCTAAGTGGTTGGGATTTTTTGATGATCTTTATTAAACTTGGTGTTAATTCCTGGTTTTATTGTTTTCCGACCAGGGTGATGGCCTAAATCACCTCCTCTTAAATCCGTCTGTAGTCCCTTGGTGTGCAGAAGTACGTGTAGTTGTTACAATAGCAATGCTGGTTTAAAGTGAAAATGACGAGGATTTGAAAACGGTGCTTATCAGTCACTTATTTTAGTATAAACTCGAGTTTCCGTTCTTCCAACTGATTTTTCAATTTCAGATAGAATACATATTCTCAATAAAATTCTGAGAGCAAATTTCTAGTGTTGTCTTTTGCGGGAAAATGGTCCCAGCCTGTTTTCTAACAACCACGACTCAAAGCCGGATACCTGTGAAAAAAGGAAGAGGCATTTTTAAAACGGAGCAGGAGGACTCTCTAACAACCCTGTCAATGTTTAACGATTTTAATGAGCTTTTAAAACGTGTCATATTTTAGCTGTGAATCATTTCACATCAAAGTCTGTGGCTTTCCTGCCAGAGTTATCTTTAGTGAGAGCTGTATACTTGCAGCCAGATTTGGAGTGAGGTGAATGTGGGAGAAGCCGGAAGCGATTCCGCGAGAAACCCGAACGTCGGAGGGGTGTGCTGAGCGTCCGGGCCTCGTCTCTCTAGTGTGCCCTTTGACAATCTTCGCCACTCTCCCCTTCCAGGGAATAACTCGGAACTGCTGGGCAATCGGTGACTTGGGTGAGTGAACTCTCTCTCTCCCCCACATTCCTGGCTTCCTCCCTCGACTGGTGGCGGCATCTGTGCCGAGTGTAAGCTTTCAAGTGCGAAACGGTGACAGACACAAGGCGATGACTTGCGTTCGACTGGGAGAGGGTGTTTGCCTGTCGGCATCTTCTTTCCTTTCCCACGTGCCGAGTTAGGCCAAGCTCATTTGGTTTCAGCGAAGGCTGTTTTCCTCGATTCACTGAGAAGTCGTGAGTGCTTAGCGGTGTCCAGAGGAGAGAGGGCAGTCCTGGGAGGTAAGTTGAGGCAGGAATACCAAAGGAAGGTGGGACACACCTCCGTGGAAATGGCTCCCTGCTTGCTGTCTTTAGGCCTTTTGCTTAACCGTCTGTCTACCCTTTGAAAGCTGTCCCTGCCTGTAGAGTGTTCTCCCGATGGAAATAAAAATATATTGGGGGAAAATTACGTGGAAAAACCCCACTTTTTTCCTTTCAAAATATTCATAGAGAGAGGAGGAAACTGCAGTGACACAACCGAATGAGATGTTCCTGTGGGCAGAACCCCACCTCACGATGCTGTCGCTGTATTTGCTGCTTAGCATATTGCTAAGGCATATTGCAAATGCTCAGGTAGCGGCTGCATGGGGTCAGTATTTTCATGTAGTGAAGGTATTGGTTTTTGGAGCTGCCATAACAAAGTAGCATAAACTGAGTGGCTTAAACAACACAAATTTATTGTCTCACAGTTCTGGAGGCTGGAAGTCTGAGATCAACGTGCTGGCAGGTTTAGCTCTTCTGAGAGCTCCGAGGCGGAATCTGTTAGATGCTTCTCTCCAGCTTCTGGTGGTTGCTGGCAATATCTGGTGTTCCTTGGCTTGTGGAATCATCACCCCATCTCTGCTGTCATCTTCACATGGTTTTCTGTGTGTGTGTCTGGGTCCAAATTTCCGCTAATCATAAGTTCTTCCTCTTTAAGAATTATATCTGCAGAGATCCTATTTTCAAATAAGGTCACACTCTGAGGGACTGGGGGTTAGGACTTCAGCATATGAATTTTAGGGGACACAGCTCCACCCATCCCAGTAAATATTTATTAACTCCCCCAGGAAATATTTAGTGAGCATGTATTACGTGAAATGCACTGTATGAGGTATTCTGATTTGATGAAATATGATACAGTATTTCCTGTACTCAAGCCACCTGAGTAAGGAAGTAGAGACGTATAAACAAATAACTGTACTATGGCGGAGCTACGTAAAGGTGTATGCGCGAGGGATTGCGTGGGTACCAAGAAGGAGGCATTGGTCAGATCTCCTTATTGGGGGAGATGTCAGGGAAACTTCCCCAAAAGGGCAACGTATGAACTGGATGCAAGGGATTAACAGACGTTCACCGTGGAGACCAGAAAGGACAGTACAGAGATCTGAAACAGGGTGGTGTGTTCACAGAACTTTAGGGCATCCTGCGGTTTTGACAGCTTCTTCTGGCTGGCGGCATGGAGGCTGGCATGGAGGTGCAGGGTGCAAGACGAGGCGGTGGGAATGGGCCGGGGTCTGAACTCCATGCCCCCGTGAGCCTAAAAGCAGGAGGGGGGCTAGAGGCGTGTGTGGGAGGGAGGCCCACCTGGCCTTTGGATCTGTGGATGTGGGGCTTAGACAGTGTGGGGGGTGCAGTACGGATTTGGGGATTACTTGGGGTATAACCAGGGGGTGAATAAGGAAGACCAGGTCGAACAAGAAGAGAGAGTCGACCACACCTGCATTCTGGGAGCAGGAGGAAGAAGGAGAGCCGATGAAGGAGCTGGAGAGTGAAAACTCAGGCAGTGCAGCGGAGAGCCAGAAAGAGCGCACCATAGCAGTCAAAGACTGTGGCAATTACGAGAAAACCTTGGGCAGAAACTCCCAGCAGCGCGAGCAGGTCATGGGAGGCAAAGCCCTCGTGAAGCCCAGGTGCCCTGGCGCCAGTCTTGATGTTGTACCTGTCAGTCTCATCCGACAGATCTCCCCAGTCTGATATCCGAAAAGCAGTTTGAATCTTTAATACTCCAAAGAACACCAAGGATGGATGTCCAACACAATTTAAAGTCTTCTCTGTCCCCTGCTCCCTCTCTGTCCCCGTGCTCCCTCTCTCCACATTCTCCGAGCCTCTCCGACGCAGACCTCGCCGGCCTGTGCCTTCCCCGCGGCACCTCGCGTCTCCTTGTCCATCCTGTTCTGTTCCTCTCGTGAGCCGCTGCCTTTCCCAGCATTCCGCGCAGGTGACAAGCTGGCGAAGGCAGTGCTCTTGGTAGGCTGGGGACCAGGAATAGGCTCTGAGTATCCCACGTTAATTATTTCCTGGCCCAAAGCGGGCTGTTGGTGGCTTTTGGCAGAGTGGTTTCAGACGAGCAGTGGGAGTGGGAGAGATGGGGGCTCAGGGCTTTAAGGAAACTGACCAGGCCAAATGGCGAGGGTGGCACAAGTGCTGGAGTCCTGAGACCGGGTGTTGGTCGTTACAATGTCTGGGTGCGACTCAGTGCCCAGCTCTGCTTCTGAGTCAGTGGCTTTTAAACTCCTTTGATCAACACTAGAGCCCTTTTACCTGGTGACTCCCGTACACACGTATGACCCACCCAACAGTATTTGCACTGAAACTCCCTGTGCTTTCTAATATTTAATTTATTCTATTCTGTTTTCTTTTCAACATCTGGTCTTATCAAATTGACTTTATGATGCTCTAATGGGTCATAATGCAGCATTTGAAAACAGTGCATACTTCACTCCTTCCCTGAGGAGCAGAGGAAGGTCAGAAATGAAGGACAGCTGGGGAGGAATGGGGTGGGTGTTTGTAGGGTGGGGTGGGAGGGAAGCGGCCGCTCACGCCTGTTTCTCAGAACTGGTCGCGTGGCCCGCTGACCGTCGGAGGGTGGGGCCGGGATGGGGAGCTGATGAGGTGGTCGTGTGCCCCACTCTCGGCCACATCTCTGGTTTCTTGCGTTCGGTCCCCTTCCTAGGCCATCGTCCGCCGTGGTGGCCGGCTCAGGCTGCTGTGCTTCCTCCTAGCTGCCAGCTCTCTTTGAATGTCTGCCGTGGATCCCTGAGATCTGTGAGCGAAGGTCTAGGTTGTGCAGTCTGGGAGGTTTGAGTGAAGTCTTTTGGCGACTGCGCAGGCCAGTGTATGGGTCGCTGCAGGGGGCTTGCCCCTCCCCCATGAGTGGGATTCTTGGTTCTCAATCAAGTGTCTTCGCCTCAAAGTGTTGTCCGGAGTGTGGGCGTGGGAACCTGCCTCAGGCGGAGCCCAGTGATCTTGAACCCAAGGAGCAGAAGCCGTAATGTTTTGCTCATTGCTGTTAGAAAAACAGCTCACAGCACACGCCCCCTCGGTGTCTGGCCAGCAGAATCTTCCTGTTTTCCCAAAGCGAGTGGTGGCAGGCACAGGAGAGTGTTCATCCCCTTGACGTAGCAATTGTCCACCTTTTGCAAGTACGTCCCACTGTACAGTCAGAATGTCTAACTATGTTGTCTGCAGCCCAGAAAAGCCCACCATCCAAGGACGTTCCAGCATAAGATAAATGGTGCTAACTGCAGTTAACGAGGGCGGTCTCAAGCATGGGCCTGCCTGTGTGAACCAGCGTTGATATTTGGATTCGGGTTTTTGCTCATTTGTAGATTTTTGAGGTTACCTTCTGTTAGGGCTGAGAGGTAGCTGTGTGCGGTGACATCCGTGAGGAGAGTTCCCCCACAACTAGAGGAAGTAGGAGGTTGAGGGCAATATGTCTTTGCTGGCATAAAACAAATGTATAAAATCTTATCATGTTGGCCAACTGAATTTATTGGTGTTATTCAGCTGAAAAATATTCACTGCTTCCCTGTCATATGGAGGAAACAGCTATACGGGGCATTTCCCGGCCGCGCCCTCTTCTGTGCCTCCAGGCTCCTCACTGCCGCCCTGCCTGGGGTGTGTTTCCCCAGAGCTGGGGACAGCTCACCACCCACCTTACCGGCCTGGCCTGCTCCAGGCTGTGGCAGCTCCCTGCATGCCCGCATTTTCCTGCCCCTTCCAGAGCTCTGCTCAGTCGGCTTCACGCTCTGCCCAGGCTCTCGTTAGAGACAAAACTAAATCCGAGACGACCTAAACAAAGGCGGTTGACTCATAAACCTGCCACCAGGGAACCCAAGTGCCACAGCTCTTCTTGTGGCAGCATTCAGAGATGCTAGGAAGGAGAGTGTGTTTTAGAGCAGAAAGAAGGAACACGGCACAGGGACTGGTGGGCAGGCGTTCTCGGAAGGTGGCAGTTTTGGAAGCGGGAGGCTTTCTGTTTGGTCTCCGGGCACATTTGGCAGCCCACGGTTGGCTGCAAGGGGGGCACACAGGCCTTTGGGGACATTTTGAAAGAGGAAGAATTGCTCACTATTCGGGGTTCAGGGAGCTTCCTGTGGCCGGCCATTTCCTGGAGCAAGTGGGGGTCAGAGGGTTGCTTTTTGGTCCAGTTATCAAAGAATCTTAGATGTTGAGTAAACTGCCCAACTGTAAACATTCCACTATTTGACTTCTGTGGCTTATGATGATGGATCATGTCCATGGGTGGAAATTTTAGAAACCTCATGGTCAGTTTCATAACACACATTTTATTGTCCTCTCTTGTTGTTGGGAGTTAAGAGGAAGCAAAAGATGGAGGCCCAGCCCTAGCAAAGATTCTGATGGGAGCCAAGGGGATTAAAAAGCTATGCAGAGAAGAGGGACAAGGAAACCAGTGGCACATACAGAGCATTGACACTGGAGGTAAATAAATACAGATTCCGGCATTTAGCCACTTGGGCCCAGGGGTTAGGCATAGGATGATTAAGAGCTGGAAGACAATCTCCGTTCAGAAAGTAGTACGTGTCCTTGCCAGGCTGCCTCTTGCTTGTGTGTCTGTTGACACAGAGGTGGCCTGGGCTAGTAGCGGGATCAGAGGCAGGGAGCGGGGAGGCTGGGGATGTCTGCTGACCGCAGCGAGTTTGGCCGTGTGCAACTCTTGGTCTTTTAGGCAGGTAGTAAAGCCGCTGATGGGTCGGGGCGCTGGGCGGGCCACTCCTTCCCACAGCCTCCCTCCTATCTTATCATGAAAGGAAGTCCCAGGCAAATTTCTGCCCTATAAACAGAAGACACACATTAGACAAACAAAACAGGTCATATTCCATGGAGTTGGTCCACGAAGTGCCACGTCTCTTCCTTTAGGTCCTTGGACTTGACCTAACAGGAAAGGTGAGTTGTAACAATGTTCCAGAAGTGTGATGCCCTTCGTAAGCAGTTTCAGACAACTGGGTTTTCCAAGCCAGTGGCTTGACACAGGACCCAGCCAGCGTCCTGTAGCTATGCCTAAGGCTACCCCTGCGGCTACAGATGCAGGGCTTGCTGGAGTCTTCTACTCTGTTCTTGCCGGTGAGGGGAATGTCTCCAAAATGCTGAATGACAGCCACTCACGCAGCACCATGCTCATCTCTAATGGGCAGTGTGTGCCTTGGCAAAGCCTGGTGTGGCTGCAGGTACCTGCGGCTTCTTTAGTCCCTGCCTTCGGGGGCTGGTCTTCCTGGTGTCACTCTCACTTGACAGATGAGGAGATGGAGGTCTGAGAAGTTAAAATAAGTTGCCTGAGATGTCACTGTAGGAAGAGGCAGCACCGGGAGTCACATACGGGCAGTCTGGTTTCCAAGCCTGGTTCCCGTCTCTCTGTGGTGCCACACGCTCTGAACCACTCACTGACGGTCACTCCAGGTGGTGGCTGGCACCTTGGGGTTGATGGGCAGGGGGCCATTAGCAGCGCTTCTCCTGGTTTGGTCGGCTTGTCACCCAAGAGAGTGGCGGCGTGTTATCGGAGTTCCGCCCGGCGCTACTCCTGAGGTTTGTTTCTTCCTCACACGCCCGACGCAGAGCGTCTTCCCTGGGTTAATGGTCACTCCCTCCCTGTGGGCTGAGAAGTGAAGCTTTTTGCAGCAATTACGTGACTCAACACAGGAGAACTCTGACTGAGGTGGTCAATATTTGGGCGTACCCTTAAAGATTCTCAAATATATTTTGAAGTAGTTAATCATTTGCCCAGTCTATATTGAACTTCAAAACTGAGGCTTTGCAAAGATGAATTCTCTGATGAGACAATGGATTCTATCAGGAAAGATGAAATTCATTCCACTTAATTTTTTTCTTTTTCTTTTTTTTTTTTTGAGAATAAAGACAGTTTTAATGCTACCTTTCCAATCTGGATGCATTTTTTTTTTCCTTTTTCTTGCCATGTTGACTGGTGAGAGCAGACATTTCAAGGTTGGAAGATGCCAAAAAATAGTCATTTCTAGAGAAAGGGGTTGGGATATTAGCTAGCGTTAGGTGCTACTATAAATATGATAAATCTCTTATTATTAAAAACATGAAGTTAAAAATCTATAGCAATTGTATTTTAACTTCTGATACTAGGGAACTGTTTCTAAGCCTGGGATTCCACACTTAAACTGCTTTTATGGAAAGAGGTGTTAACAATGTCTCTTTAAATCTTTAAAATAAAAAAAATTAAAAGACTGAAATACGCTGTAAAATTGATGTCCTAATGTCTCACCTTGTTAACTAATAGAATTTAGATGAAAGAAGAGTCCTTAAAATTAAGCTAGTTTTACAGCCCGTTTAATGCTTGAATTCTCTCTACCAAGGGTTTGAATATCTTGAGTGACACACAATTCAGTATTTTCTCGAATAGCTCATCCCACCTTTAGATTTTACTAGTTGTTTGCGTAACCATCGTAAGTCTTCAGTTGAATTCTGTGTGTCGGTATTTTCTACTCGTTGGTCCTTGTTTTAGACTTTTCCTTCTCTGAGACTTGTTGTCTCAATATTAAACACTTTACATAACATTGAAAATTCTTGTCACGTGATTCCATGCTTTCTTTTTATCCTGATCGCTCTCCTTCGAGCATAATTCAGCTTTTAAGAACCCCTGGTAAAAGTGAGATATGCAAACCTGATCGTGCAGGAATCTTTCCATCAGCGTCCCAAACACTGTATTTGCTAATGGGTTGAGGTGACTTCGGCTGTTTTGGTAGCAAATCCCATTGCGTCAAGGAGACTGAATCATCCCCATTTTATATATAAAAAATAAAGAGGTGCCAGTTCTTTCCAGTAGAATACCAGTTTCGCTGGTATGTGTCTGTAGTAGGTTTGCTCCGTGACTGCTGCTTCCCTTGGAAAAATCTCCCCTATACCAGGCTATGCAGTTCCAGTTACGGAAAATAGCGATTCTTCTTTGGCTCATTTCTGTTGAGGTGGTGTTTGTTGTCTCATTCATTCATCACATATGCATTGCTCTCGGGTGTTCAACAGGCTCTGAGCTAGGTACTAGAATTAGCAAATGAGGAAAGCAAAGAGCTTTCACAAAACAGTGGCCTTTACATTACAATATAAGACGTGCTACTTTAAGAAGCATATATAAAGTCAGCAATAAGTAGTAAGAAGTAATTGATCTCTGCTTCATGGAAACTGAAAGATGGCAGGCCCCCATTTCATCCAAAGACTATGGGAATAGTAAAGACAAGCGGGAAAGGGGTGGAAGGGCATACCAGGCCAAGGGAACTGCAGAGACAAGGAAATTGAGGTCTGGGGACTCGCAGAGTTACACGAATTGAGGCCTAAAGTCCTTTTCTCATATTCTGTATATTTGGATTTTCAGGTTTCTTGTTTGTTTGTTTTTTTTTGCAAATTTTTTTTCTGGGTCTCTTTGGGAGGTGCTTGCAGGATTAGCTGTTT
>CAUYRT010005456.1:0-69307 GCA_963574885.1 Lepilemur ruficaudatus
CTTCTGGGGAAAGGCTGATAAGTCACACATTTTTATGTGTAGGTAGGGGTAGACCCTCAAATAGTAGGTTTTTGAATGTAACAAGATAAGTCAACTTGAGTGGTAATATATTTTGGGAAATCAGCTCACTACAAATTGTGACTGTAAACATTGTACTGTAAATGCTTTGTGGTTTGCCCCAATTAAAAAAAAAAAGAAATATAATTGATATGCCAAAGAAGGAGAAAAAAAAATAACTGATCAATTAAAAAATCAATTTAATGAAAATTGGTAAAACAAATAAAATAGGAAAAGTTATTAAGAAGAAAATATTAGGTCAAATTACATGAAATTCCTGATATTCAGGTATCTTAAACTAAGGAAACAGTAATTTTGTATCTTTCAAGAGAGTATATAACTGGTCTCTTGAACTTTTCCCTGTGTTTATTTATCCTATTGTACTTTTATGAAGGAGAATAAAAGGCATTTCCTTCTACATTCCTGGAAGAAGAATCTGACATAGTATTTCTAAAGATCTTAGGTGTCCTTACTGGCTTCCTCTTACTGAATTTTCTTCTTTAGTTTTTCAGATCCACTAATGCCCAGGAGGAGGGAGGAATAGAAGCTGATGTTTTTAGTTAAGTTCAAGAGGGGAACAGCAGATTTTCCTGGCCCTAGATGGGGCTTCTCTAGAATAGAGAGAAGGGTCATGGTGGCATGACGTGTGAGTGAGCAGGCCTAGGCCACCCTCCCACACAGTGCTCTGTGAAGGGCTGGAACCCTGCAGGCAGTGGTGAGTGGATGTTTAGGTTCTAGAGTCTTGGGGGCCATGAAGATGTGTCCCTGTACCCAAGCTTTGGAAGTTGCCTTAGAATGGATGTCATAGGCCTGGTGAACATCAATACACTCAAGATTGGTGGTCTTTTCTTATATTTTCTGGCTTGTACTCGTATATGCTTGTATGACCCTGGGAAGGACTTCTGAATCAGGATTTAGTTTGAATTTTCCCTCAACTTCAGCAGATTTAGGCAGAGCCAGATTAATCTGATTACACATACATATGTACACATATCCCCTAAGTGGAGGAAATCCCTGCTTTTTACCTGAATTTGGTATTATGCAGATCAAACAACTGATTGGAGTTTTTATTTTCCAAATGGTTACTTTGCATCATGGAAACACAACTTATACTCATCTTTTCCCATGGTTTTACTAAGTGAGAATCTCATAAAATTTCATTTCTGATACTCTTCTTTCCTCATTCCTCTCTTCCTCCTTTAAAATTGCAGAAGGAAAACGAAGTGAGAAATACCACTTCACTTGACATAATGCTGAGCATTCTTCAAAAAGTCAATAAAAATTGAATGAATTATATATTAATAATAGAAGGAAAAGGAGTTGGTTGTGGTTTGCTAGCACATGAAGCCCATTTAACAGTGCATTATTTCCTACCTTTCCATCTCCTTGGAATAGCCTTAGTGTACATCTTTTTTTTGTTGCTATGTTGGTTTTAATCTGCTCCTGAAGAATCTTTTATCCTTTGGGTATCTCAGTTCTCTCTCTCTCTCCCTTTTCACTTTAGTTACCAACTTCTTTTTTAAATTAATATTATTTTGATTGACAAATCATAATTGTATACATTTATTGAGTGTAATGTGATGTTTTAATACATATGTATAGAATATAGTATGATTAAATCAATTTAATTAACATATCCATCACCTTGCTTACATATCACTTTTTATAGTGAGATATTTGAAATTTACTCTGTAAATCATTTTGAAATATACAATAGAATATTGTTGACTGTAGTCACCCTGCTATGCAATAGATGTCAAAACCTATTCCTTCCATGCATCTGAAACTTTGACTAACAATTCCCCTTTCTCTCCCTTTTAACACCCCCCAGCCTCTGGTAACAATCATTCCACTCTCTATTTTGGTAAGTTTAGCTTTTTTTAGATTCCACATATAAGTGAGATTGTGAGGTACAATCTTCTTTTAAAATTTCTTATAATGTCTTTCAGCTGAGTTACCAATTTATCTTACTTATCTTTTTTATCAGGCCATTAATGGAGGTTAAACTGGGCACATTCTGAGTGTCACAACATTCTACTGGATGTATTCTGGACACACAGTGCTTTCTCATTTGGGTCCTTGGCTTATGATACTTCATTCAGTTTTGAATTTTAGTAACTTAGCATGCAGTCACCATAATTCACAGTAATAATTCAAGATAGACCTAGTAAAGGTCTGAAATTTGAATTTGTTACAGTGTTTTAATTGTTTTTTAGGTGGAATTCGGGGACTACTAGTTTATGGTAAAGCTATATGAATACCATGAATAAAAGATAGGAATGTGATATGGCTGGCTAAATTTTTCACTCACTTTCTTAACTGTAGTTTTTATTGTGTGGCTCACATAGGGTGAGAAAGTTTCTCAAGTCCCTATTGGAATACCTAGGATGACAGAAAATCTCTTTGTTCAGGTATGAGGGGTAGTCCGGGAAACTGGCCAACATACTGACATTTCCTGGGCACTTAAACTTTTTTTCTTTTAAACAACAATGGGGCAGAATATTTATTATTGGGACTGTTCTAGGAAATCCAAGAAATATGACAGTCATAATCATGCTGACTTAATTTTTCTATCTGGTTCTTTTTGATGTTTTGCATAGACACAGCTTATTGTTACCCCATTTCATTTTTCAATATTTTATATTTTTGGAGGAGGACAGTCCTTGTTTATTGGCATAAAAGGTGGCATAAAATCATACCCTGTACATATGTGGGTATGACTTAGGGGGTACTCCGAAGTGTCTGGACAAGGAGATGTTGCCTACCATTTCCTTAAGCTCCACACCTTAGATGATTCATTTTCTTACACTAAACATATCTCTCATTGTCCTCTCTTGACAACTTAGTGTGGATACTTTTTATCAGATTTCTTTATCTCTATTTTGAACAGTTTCAACCAGTATCATAGATAATTCAAAGCAGTCAGTCTAGTGAAAGAGGAAAGGAGAGGACACAGAAGGAGGGAGAAGGAAAAATATTTATTACATTACTTTACTGTATAAATGCTTCAAATACCTGTATTAGAAGCCTGATGGGTTTTCTCTCTTCAAAAAAAAAACATATTATTGGTGCTAAAACCAATTAACAATGAGGATGAGTTAACGATGGGACATTGTTTCCCTGTTACTATTAATATATGGACTCTTTTACTCAAGTTTAAAGAGTCTTTTTCTTCAACAGTACAGATGAGGACTACACTTAGTGTGAAATATCTACAGAGTATTTGTCATTAGCTTGAAGGTGCTTAGCTACATTTTTCAACATTAGCATAATGAATATATTCACAGAATCCTACCCTCACATTATCTGACCTATAAAATTTTTTGTTATTGTTTATTTGCCTATTTTCTAATTTCTCTGTTTCAGATTTCTGATCTCACATATGTACACACTTGAGTGCTTGTTCTTAGCTTTAAAAGTTGTTAAGTGGATGCATTCCAGTCAGAAAATACCACCACATTCATTAAGGATTAATTCAAAATATTGTATAAAGATGCCAAGTTTTTAATTTTTTGTATGAAATATTTTATCTTAGTCTGGTGGGAAATATGCCAAAAGATTTTAGTTTTCTGCAAAGGGAAGAATTTAGCTTAGCATCTTATTAATATTGGTTCCAAACAGAAGTCCGCAGTTTCCCTCTTATTTAAAATAACAAACTTCTTTTAAAAAAATGTTGAAATATGTGTTTAGTGGCAATGTACTATTTTCTGTAAACTATGGAGTGTTTCCAGTGAGCAATGTGGTAACTGACTGGACTGTGTTCTCCCTGTGATGCTCTGAGCCCCTCTGGAGTTAAGGACAATGACCTACTTGTCTTCCTATCTCCAGAGCCTTGCACAATGTTTAGCATACTTCAGGTGCAAACTCCTGACATGTTGAATCAATGACAGCGGCGATGTAGTAAGAGTACATAGGCATGCTTAGGTAAATAAATACATTAGGGGTGAAAGCAGGCACTCCATGAAAACTTAGTGATTCTATCCATATATTGGACCATTACTGTGACAATATTGCATGAGAAAATAATATAGATTTGAATATACTTGCTTAGAGAAGCTTACTATTAGACATTTTGGTCTTCAATGACTTATTTAAGGGGAGCAATCTAAACACTAGAGTGATATATTGGGAAGATAATTATTTAAAAAATGTAAAAATCTGACTCTAATAGTTTATCATATGCTATCTTATATTGTTAGCTTTCATATGTATATATGTATCATACTGCCAACTGGATTGTAATTTGTTGAGAGAGTCTGGGCTCTTAGTAGCTTCGTTACCCACACATGGTAAGGCTTCAATAATATTTACCAGATGTTAGTATTGGATTCATAACTCACTGAGTGGCTTTGTATATGACCTTTTACATGTTTCCCCAAATATAAAATTGGGAGAATATCTTTTCTAAGCTATTCATACAAAGTTTACATTTATGCTTTGAGTCTCATAAGAATGATTTTGTAATGATAAAAATTATAATAAGGACGGTGTGGTGGCTAATGAATGCCTGTAATCCCAGTGCTTTGGGAAGCTGAGGTGGGAGAATTGCTTGAGGCCAGGAGTTTAAGACCAGCCTAGACAGCACAGTGAGATCCTATCTCTATAAAAAATGAAAAAAGTAGCCAGATGTGGTGTCATGCACCTGTAATCCTAGCTTCTTGGGAGATTGAGGCAGGATGATTGCTTGAGTCTAGGAGTTTGGGGCTGCAGAAAGCTATGATTGCACCACTGCACTCCAGCCTGAGTAACATAGCAAGATCCTTCTCTAAAAACAATTTTAAAAAATTAAAATAAGAATAAGCATTTTAGCTGTATTATAACTATTTTAGCATGTATATTTTAAAGATTAAATTAGAAAGATTTCTGTTTTTTATTGGCATTTGCATCCCAGTTGTGCTACCCTTGTACATTGGGAATGAGGTGTAAATTGTTTGAATTCCTGTTTGCTCTCTTATAGATGGAATTTGAAGGCATTGTTGTGAGGTTAAATTTTATAAGATGTTTAACTCTTAAGGGTATATTCAACACACAGTAGATATCAACAAACGTGAGCCTTCCTCTCCCACCTTGGTTTTCTGTCTAGTTTTTGTGGCAATCCAACCAATTCCACAGCCTCAAATAAAATGGGCCTGTCTTTAATTAGTATTTCTTCATGAACTACAGACCTGTGTTTCCAGTCACCTTCTGGAGATCTACACATTTGTTTTCTTACTTGCCTCTACATTTTAACATGGCTTGACTCAAATTTAACTCTTCAACCCATTTCTCCCAACCAGAATTCTCCATTTGTTACTAAAATTACCATTCTGTAGCAACAAGTCCGAAGACTATGGTATGAGTTTTACTCGCTTTCTCTTGTTCTCTACCTTTATTTTTTTGAAGTTTGGGAGAACTGATTTAGTACATCAAAGTAGAAGATCAACTATTTTCCCAACCCCAAACACTGCCTAAAATATGGCAATTGCTTGGTGAGGTCAACATCTTCCAAGTCTTCCTATATCTACCCGCAGACTCGAGGTCGAGGACTCTCTCCTCAGAACGTGCTGGGTAAACACTGACTCTTTCTTTTCTGGATTTTGGTTGGAGACTCCTGGCCACACATCTAATTTGAGCATTTTTGCAATTTAGATAGACATAACACAGTTGATTACATTACAACTTTCTTTGTAATGACCATATTTCATGCCTGCCACTTGGGTTTACATTCTGGGTTAGACTTGGTTGTTCCCAGGTCTTCTTACCCACACATTTACATCTATTTAGTTTACTTGCCAAGATTAAAAACAAAACTCATCTGCTATGAATTGATGACCCCTAGTTTTACTGTGAAAGAAACTTATGTACGATGTTGTCAATAAGTCCATGGGGTTCTATTTATTTTATCTCATATCTTGCACATATTATTTCCAAATCCAGTGGTGCCATCCTGAACTTGTTACTTTTTTACCAGCATCATTAAGGTGGCCTCTGGTGTCAGGCTGCTTTTGGCTGAAACTAACAGAAAAACAAACTAAAAGTGGCTTAAATAACAGGAACTTAATTTTTTCCATATGGAGAAGATTATAAGCAGGAGTTTCCATGGTGGCTTCAATAGTGCTGCAGTGTGAGGGCTCTGTATTGGCTTTCTGCGACTTCTTGACCTTCCCCTCATGATCACAATATAGCTGCAGCAGCTCTAAGCATCAGGTTCTCACACAAGAGCATTTAACTGCAGAAAGGAAGGGGGAGAATTTCTCTATATGGGTCTTTCTTATTGAGGGATAAAAGCTTTCTCAGATAACTCTCAGAAGATTTTCCCTTTACATCCTATTGACCAGTTATGGGTCACTTTTCTATGCCCTAGTACAAGTATAGCCAAGATGATGATTATCTGCTATTTTTAGTCTCTATATTTGTTAGTGAGAAAGACAAGGACTGGGAAAGCTCTCAGGTAGGTATTTAAATCCATCTTGCATTTCTGCCAAATGTGCTTCCTCGAGTACATTATTGAAGGAAATGTCATCACTCTTGTCTTAAACTTTCAATAACTTATATTCCTAGTGAATACAATTCAATCTAACTCCTTTTACTCCTTTAGTTTATCTCTGTTTTACTCTCTTATGGGCTATTTAGTGAATCCAGAACAGAGCGAGATTGTCCTGCATTCATACCTTTGCTCATGATTTGTCCTCCTCTTGCAATCTCTTCTCCACAGTCTCCCACTGAATGCCAACACAGACATCAGTGCTCAACTCCACAGCTGCCTTTTCCACAAAGCCTTCCACATTCCCCTCCATCAGCTATGATTTCTCTTTTCTTCAAAGTTCTGCTGCACTTTCTCTACACTATAGAGCCTGACCACTTATGGATTTAACATTTGAATTTTGATTACTCACAAGACCCCACAAAAGTGCAATTCAAAGGCATTTTTAACATCGCTGAGGTGCAATCTAAATCTTGTCTGCTGCCAAGCTGGTGTGCAGGAGAGAATTTTCTCACCAGGGAGTGAGTCATGCACTGTGTAGGATTCAGACCTTGGTGAGGCTTCACTGCTCCTTCCTTGTTGTAATATAGGCAGTGAGTTTTGTGAACTCATTACAAGCTGTGCTCTGTTGTGAAAAATGGCTGTTAATCGAGAGATAAAACTTTAGAGGAAACATGCAAAGGTAGTTAACTTTTGGTTTGAGGGGAAGCACCAGAAAGGGGTAATTCTCCAGAAAATGTGATCTGTGAGAAAATCAGGAACCTGGAAAAATACTTGCACACTTTTGAGATTGTGGTACAGAGGCTTCTTACCTTGCGTTTAAGACCCCTTGAAGACAGGAAGACTTCGGAAGACAGGGAGCGTGATGTGGAGCCTCTGGTAACAGAGACTTGAGATTAAATTAACGCTCTGGCTGTTCCTCAAGACTATGGGACCTTTGGGAAGGCACTTGATAATGTGAGTCTTTAGTTTCCCCTTCCATAAAGTGGTGGTAAAAACACCCACCTCACAGCTATTAAGTGGAATAATACCTGGGAAAGTGCCTTGCAAACTGTAAAACTATAGATGATTAAGTGATTACCATTATTGGTATCCTTACAACATCCATCATGAGAGCAAGTACTCAGAAGAGATTTATTTAATGAATGAGTAAATGAATGAATGAATGAAAAGCTACCATAATAACCTACTTATAAGAAAAAAATACTTTTCTTTTTATAATAGTGTCTCCAAGGTTCTAAGGCATTTTATTTGCTTGCATTACTAAAATATGAAAATCACTAAAAATCATTACTGAGAATTAAATATCAGTAGATTATATCAACTTTAATATGAAGCTGAATTTCTTCTTTGAGTACATTGACTATTCATAAGCAGCTGAGCCTACACTGTCACTGTTTACAGCATTAGTGGGGCCCCTCACGCATATCACAGCTTTGTAGTTCCTCCGGGACTATCTATTATCCCGCAGATCCATTATCATCTATAATTCTCTTTAAAAACCTAATAAAATTTACTGTAAGATGCTTGTGCTGCGTATTGTCTTCAAACATAAACTTTTCTACATTTTTCTTGAGTGTTGAGCTTTTAAAAGGGTCTGGTATTATTGGAATATTAGCACACTTGTGCTTCAGATTTACACCTCTCATAGGTAAGGGACAAGTTGCTACTCTCCTGGCTAGAAAGGGATTTGAGAACCATGGGAGTCTGCGAATAGCTTCACACTGCTGCTGGGCCAACCAAACTTAATACATGATAAATGCCATGAACTGGGCTGGGTGTGCATTAAATGGTTGAGTTTTTCCTAAGATCAATTATAGAAAAAGAATGATTTCTCTTCCTCTGGAGAACAGGCATTATTCCAGTTAAATAATTTGCAGATATTTAAATCAATCACAAACTAGTAGACTAGGGAGATCCTGGAACTGTACACTAGGATGTTTCTCTTGCAATTCCATTGCTACTCAAAGTTGCCTTCATCATTGGACATTATTCCAATAATGTTGGCTTTTAATGCTATTATATCAGTGGGGTCATTAACTATTGTCCCTACTCAGGGATCTTAAGCTTGTCTTTCTGTGTTCCTTGCTCACTGACAAATAAGGGGTGCAGCTTCTTCTCTACTACTCAATACGTTTCCCAGTTTCCTGCATTTTGAGATTGTGAATACCCTAGAGCATTGTGTGCATTTGAGGGTGGCCTCAGGGGAGATATTTGAAGAATGAATCAATCTTTTGACACAGGCAGACATCATTTCAGCTGGGCTGTCACTGGGCAATGCAGTCTGTAAGAGAGAGTGTGGTTTCCTCAAGCACCAGAGGATGGAGCAACAACGTGGGTGGTGTTGCACGCTAAACAATGGCCTCCCAAGGGTATTAGCATCCTAACCCCTGGAACTTGTGAATGTAGTCTTTTATGGAAAAAGAGGCTTTGTGGATGTGATTAAGGATCTTATCGTGGAGAGGTTACCCTGGATTATCTAGGTGGGCTCTAAATGTAATCACAAGAGTTCTTACACCAGGACGGTAGATGGTCAAGGTGGAAAGTGATGTGATGACAGAAGTAGGGAGAGAAAGGTGATGTGATACAGGGCCATAAGGCAAGGATGAAAGCTTCTAAAAGCTTGAAAAGGTAAGGAGGAATGAATTCTGCTTACAGCTTCCAGCAGGAACCAGCTCCCCCGACCGTTTATTGTAGCTTAATAAGACTTATTTTGGACTTCTTTCTGACACCCAGAATTGTACAAGATTCAATTTGGGTTGTTGTAAGCCACTGCATTTGTGGTCATTGGTTACTGCAGCAATAAGAAACTGATACAGGTGGTTCTGGCTTGAGTGGTTCTGGGTGGTTGGCAGTGAGGGCTCTTCTTCCTTTGTAAGCCAGGGCGTTCTAACAAGACCATAAGCAGAAGCTCCTATTTCATTCTCCTCACTGGTTCCTCTTGGGCAACAGGTCCTTTCCCTCCAGGCTAACCTTGCTAGAGTCAGACCCCAGTTGTCAGGAGCCCATCTGGTGAACTCCATCCTTCTAGTCTCTATCTCTTCACTCTTAAAACAAGTTTTTTTCTTCCTTTTATTCCCTCAATAGTCCTTGATGACCCATAAGCCTTAGAATCAGAATCAACTGCAGGAGTTGTTCTTCTTGCTCAAATTCATGGAGGGCTTAATTTTCAAATATTCCTTTGAGAAGAATGGGAATGCTTATATTTCATCCTTCTAATGCAACAAGAGGACGCAGGTAAACAAAGCAGTTGTATTTCTGCAAGAAAACAAGGAGACCATTTGTGTCCTGCCATACATTTATGTCCTGCAATTCCTGGGTATCCTTTCTTCCTTGTTTTTGTGGCACAGCTGGAATCACTGCTTATGTTTCATGTCCAAGCCCTTCCTGGCACATATTTGAGGATAAAAGAGAAAAGATTCCATACTGTGGGCAGAGCTCTGACAAATAACTATACTCTGTAATTTCTTGTCTGGGCAAAACTTGACCATAGTCCAGGTTTTATACTATAAAAATGCACATAAAGAGTGATTTTAAGTCAAAAGCAAGTATTATGTAAGAGTTGAAAAAAATCTTATCTATCCAAGGCCATAATTTCCAAATAAAACTCCTTTTTGAGTTGGCAGCACATACGTCTAATTTAGGCCTATTCTGAATAAAAGTAGCTGAGTTATCAAAACTCCATTAACCTAATTTGTTTAAATGGAACTAGTACCTCATGCCTGGCTTAAACAGAATTTAAATGAAAAGGGAGAAGAAATATCATTCTATATAATTAAGGTGGCAGACCCCACTCATTTATAAAAAAGAGGATGCAAAGTTAAGAAAAGAAACCCTGTGGTATAGTGTCTGGCTTTGAAAGTGCTAAATAAATTGAAAATAGTCTAATGATAACAATAACAGATATGTGATGCTTATTCAGAATCTCCAAATGCAAACTTTTCTATCTACTTCTTTTTTTTCTCATTGAGGCACATTTCACTAAGATGCATAAATGAGTCTCATTTTATCTTCTAGACTGTGGCCTATAGTGTTAACACTTGAGAGACTTTAGTGTAACCTAAAGAAAACTCTGTCAATAACACACATACATCTAAATGCTGCCAATTTGAAACCTTATTACTAGAAACCATAGGCTCTGGAATTATCCTTGTCAGATCTAAGAAAGCAGCCAACCTTCCCAGCACTCTCTTTTGCATTTCTGAACTTTATCATTGCATTCCCAGGGCTAGGAGTAATGGTGTGACAATTGCTTGGTGCTCCTTCATCTCTTCAATTCTGTTTCTAAGGGTCGGGATGACCTACAGTATGACAAAATAAGCTAGTCGTTCAGTGGAGCCAGGTGTCCTTCGAGAAGCTAAGAAAAAGAATAATGATGTCACGAAGTCATTAGTGTACAGTATATTACAAGCCACAAATGACAGTGCTGAGTAAGACTACCCTGCCTGGGAGTCTGCCACTTCCTCTGGAAGCACCCCATAGCAGGCAGGAGCCGACACATCATCAAACATCTACGTTTGGTGGATGAGCAAGAGTATACACGCCTAGAAATTGATTAACAATGGACAAAGAAAGTTATTTATTTTGTGCTTCTTTGACTCAGGAAACATGCTCCTTTATTCAGTATCATCACTGCCAGGCTATTTTTAAAAATTGAAATGTTGTAAGCTGATGGAAATTTTTATGGATGGTCGTAGGTATAACTGAAACCTTTGCAGGCCGCCAAGTCCTGCTTACTACATCTCCCAGTCTGTGAAAAGCCAATAAAGACAAAAACAAAACCAAAGCTAACCAAAAATAAACAGCAGATTACCCATCCCATATTGGACTTAGTTGATCCCATCAGCTCTCAAAATCTCCCAGTCACTAAATTCTACTTTTTGATCATTGCCAAATTGCTGAATATTGTTGGATGAGCTCTAGTTAACTTTCTCATCCTGAGATTCTAGATTCAGTGTCTAGTGAACGTCTGTCCCAATTTCTGGCTAACTTCCCATCTATTCTCTGCACACTACCTAGGCACAAACTATTCCCGCCTGCTGTCTCTTCCATCTCCAGCTCAGACCAGTCTTTTCACCAGAGTGATCCCTTTCACCTGTGCTCTCCCTGGAGCCTGTGGCATACCCTTAATGCTGCTAATAGATTGGGGTGGGGTTGCAGATTGCGGAAGGAGATTGAAGGCCCCAGGTATTGCTGCTGATGGTTCTGTACCATCAGTGAGCACTAGTGTATCCTAATCTTAGAGTATTCTTTTATTTATTTATTTATTTTTTTGGAGAAAGTATCTCGCTGTACTGCTTGGGCTAGAGTGCCATGGTGTCAGCCCAGCTCACAGCAACCTCAAATTCCTGGGCTCAAGTGATCCTCCTGCCTCAGCCTCCTGAGTAGTTGGGACTATAGGGACATGCCACCATGCCCGACTAATTTTTTTCTATTTTTAGTTGTTCAGCTAAGTTCTTTCTGTTTTTTAGTAGAGATGGGGCCTCGCTCTTGCTAAGGCTCATCTTGAACTCCTGACCTCAAGCAATTCTCCCACTTCGGCCTCCCAGAGTGCTGGGATTACAGGTATGAACCACCATGCCTGGCCTCTTGAAGTATTCTTATGTCAACTCTAATAGATCTTCTTAATATCTCAAAGAAAATTTTGTGATTTTAAAAATATTTTAAAATAAGTACAATGAACCATGAGTAGAAAACAGGTAAAACACTTTCTAAAAGAGCCTCTCTGCTCTAGTTACTTGTGTTGCCTACTAGTCAGGATAGGTTAGGCTATAGTAACAAACACCCCCAAGTCTCAGTGGCTCAAATCAAGGCTTATTTTTCACGTGTGCAAAATATGTACCATGGGCTAGCAAAGGTGTTTGGCTCTTCAGAGGTACTCGGGGTCCCAGGCAATTGAAGTTCCAGTATGACTCATGCTTCTAGATTGCCTTAGATCAAGAGATGTAGAGAACTATGCATCAGCTTGCAAAGCTCCCACCAGAAATGACACGTCACTTGATCATATTCCATTGGCCAAAGCAAGTCTATGTTTACGTTTGCTTCATGAACCAGGACATTTATGGGTAACCCAAATGAGTCCTAGAGGCAAGCTTTGGTTTTTCTGCCACCAGGTACTATGGTTATGCTCTATTATTTTCTTCCTATTTTTTATGAAACTTTCCTGTATCTTCCATTTCTTTTTCACAAATGTTCTTTCTATGTCTCTTTTATAAGTGAACCTGGCTTTCTTATTAATCATGTTACTTCCCATGAACTTTTTCCCAGTACAGCCTTTCCCTTCCTTCTTTTATCGCTGACGTAGAGGACAAAGAAAAAGGGTCAATCTCCTTTGTTCTCCATTGCCCATTCTAGATGTTTGTTCCAGCTGTTGAAATTCAGCAATCTCTCCTCTCTCCAGCTGTCTCATGCCATCTTCATTCTCTCTTAACTGCTATGGTGTATGAAATGTCATGGTTGTTTGTTTCTTACTCAATGAATTTAACCTACCATGTATTGCTATGTCAGTGACTCATGGTTCCTTACCTTCTTGGCACCTGTGACCCCCATCTTCACTCCATCCTTGGGTCTCATCCTCTATCTCTACAATCTCTAATTCTGAGTATCTTCTCTCTTCCATATTCTCTTTAATGTCAGTCATTCTAAATTTCTTACTCTTACTGATCCTGATCTTCATTCTCATCACACCTCTGACTCTGCCCTTTTCCCTCTTGTCTGTTGACTTCCTTCTAACTTCATTCTTCCCTGTCTATCCTATTTTCCATGGTCAGCCAACTCCACAGTGCCTTCACTTATTCCCGAAAATTTCCCACTGACCTTGAACTTCCGAATGCTTCCTTGCTGGGCTGAAAAGTGCTCCCACAGAAAACCATATTGATTGAGTCTGCCACAGATTCATGCTTGTTCCTTTAACAGAGCCATCATTTCTGCTCAGCACTTCTTTTATTCATCTCTTGCTGACTCACTGCTCAACCCACACAGCACTTTTCCCAGTCATTTTTAACTCTTCTTAGGATTCAAGCCCTGCTCCAGATATGGCCCCAAAATACCTTTCCAGTTTTATCTCTCACTTCTCCCCAAAAGCTCCTTGCTCTGTGCTTTCCACACTTCGCATATTTGCCACTGTCTCACATGTTCCAAAGAAAAGAAAATGCCACCTAATTTATACAGGCTTTCCTCCCCTGAAAGAGACCTCTATTTGCTGTAAACATCCATGTGATTTTTATTACCTTTTAAAAGACTTAGCAAATATTTCCTTATTCTAGGTACTTGTATCCATGTTCCATCTGCTCCGTTTTATTTATGCTCCTTAAGAGTGGAAACTGTAATGGTTTGCACACGTAGTGGTTATAGAGACTGCCTTTCCCTTAGGTAGATGCTCAGTTGATGTTTGGTGAATGTATTGGAGAAATAAATGTTAGGCAATTGTCTGGAGAGGTTTTTCTTTTTTTCTTTCTTTAAGTTTCTCAGAGAGGGTTAAAGATAAGGATTTTTTAAATCTATATTTATTTAGACTTTAATGTAACAGTTGCAGTTTGGGATGCTAGTATTGATAGTTTTAACATATTTAGGGAGTAGTTAAAAGAGTTGTGTGAAAGAGCCCTATTTCATGTAATGTTCTTGAATTCTGTGGTTGCTCTTTATGCTGGTTCGTAAAGACCTATATTTCATTTCTTTTTATTTTTATCCATCTGTTTAATATCTGAATCAATAAAGACAATAGCTTATGCATAACATTTTGTCTTACAAGAAACTGGTTTAAATCCTGGTATCCTGAAATACATTTTGTTTAAAAGTAGATACTACCTTTCTGGGAGTTGTATGCAATCCCTTATCCCAGCTGGAGGGTAGAATCGTTTAAGAAATAAGATAAAAGATAATAAGATGGAGAGCCTAAGTATCTATTACTGGTAAAGCTAATATTGGAGAATGTGGGCAATGGTGGGATTCCTATGATCATACTGCAGAATTAGACCTCCTCATCCAGTCATGGGCAGCACTGGGTCAGAGCAGGCCTCCCCATGTGGGGCCTGCCCCTGTACAACTTCCAGCATGGAGGAGCAGGGCAGAATGACAGCTTCCTGAGGGAGACAGGACACACACCTGCCCCTGACCTTGCTCTGTATCTGCTAACGGTACGTTTCTCTACCCAGTGAGGAGAAGAGTGAAGCAAAAAGGTTTGAGTGCTTAGGCAAAAATACCTCCTCATGGAAACCAAAGAAATGAAACATTCCTATCTAGTACTCCTGAGCATGACAATATGACGAGTGCACACATAGGATGATCGAGGGACATCAGTAATGACAAATTTAGCCACTTCTGTCTCTGGTGATTCTTCTAATACTGACCAAATGGTATAATTATTTTGAAACTTTCATTAAACATTATTAATACATAAAAATTAGATTAAGATCAATTAGCTTCTTAGCTAACACAAATTGATGTACATTATTACTTCACCAGGCTCAACCACATAACACATGGGAATGATAATTTCTAATCTAAATAGTTAAATTAACAATTATGTTGGGAACTACAATGTCACCACGTAAGCTGAATACCTTATTGATGAGAGATTAATGCTAATAGAAGAAATTTAGCCAGACCAGACATATCCAGGCATCTTTTGGCTCATAGTAAGCACCTTCCCTAAAACTTTTAAGAGTGCATATACATAATTTTTATTCTTCAAAAAAAATCCCTCTTCTTATTTACTCTGTTTTTGAAATGTATCATCTTAGTTTGTTCTGGCTGCTAAAATAGTATGGAGTGAGTGGCTTATAAATAACAGAAATTTATTTCTCACAGTTCTGGAGACTGGGAAGTTCAAGATCAAGATGCCAGTAGATTTGGTATCTGATGAGGGCCCATTTCCTGGCTCATAGATAGAGACTTATAGCTCTATCCTTGCCTAGTAGAAGGGGCAAAACAGGAAGCTCATTGCCATTTTTTTAAAGGGCACTAATACCATTCATGAGGACATCGTCCTCATGACCTAGTCACCTCCCAAAGAATCCACCTTCTAATACCATCACCATGGGGGTTAAGATTTCAACACACGAATTTTGGAGGTACACAAATATTCAGGCTATAGTGTTTATATATATAAAATCATTTATTTTAGCTCTATTAATTGGCCAACTCAATTAATTAAACAACCAGTAGATTGGAGGAAAGAACTGGTCTGATGGTTCAGTTATCTGATAAATTATTTCCTGAATTTACTGTTGCTTAGGCTTTACTTTTATTTTATTTTTAATTGTGGTAAAAAACACATAAAATTTAATCCACCACCTTATCCATGTTTAAGTGTACAGTTCAATAGTGTTAAGTATATTAACATTTATTGGGCAACAGATCTCTAGAACTTTTTCATCTTGCAAAACTGACTTTTATACTCATTAAATAACAATTTCCTATTTCTCCTCCCTTCCAGCTCCTGTTAATCACCATTTTATTTTCTGTTTCTATGAATTTGACCACTTTAGGTATTTCATGTAAGTAGAATCATATAGTGTGTTTTTTTGACTGGCTTATTTTACTTAACATGATGTCCGTAAGTTTCACCCATGTTGTAGCATATGACAGGATTTCCTTCCTTCTTAAGGCGGATAATATTCCTTTGTTTGTATATACAACATTTTGTTTACCCATTCATCCATCTATAGACATTTGGATTACTTCTACCTCTTGGATATTGTAAATAATGCTGCTATGAACATGGGTGAGCAAATATCTCCTTGAAACCCTGCTTTCAATTCTTTTAGATATGTACTTTGAAATGGGATTGCTGGATCATATGGCAGTTTTAGTTTTACTTTTAATTTTTTGAGGAACTGCTATACTGTTTTCCATAGTGGTTGTACCATTGTACAATCCCACCAACAGTGCACAGGGGTTTCAATTTCTCCACGTCTTTGTCAACACTTGTTATTTACTGTTGTGTCAGTTTTTTAATAGTGGTCATCCTAATGAATTGGGACTTTACTTTAAACCTTGGTTAGTTAATCACATTCCTTTTTGGTTTCTAGTGCCCAATTTTACCATTCTCTGCCCTTCTTTTACGCTGTTATACATTGACTCACAGATTAGTTTTCTACATTTATTAGGTATTGCCACTGCCTGTCCATAATGCACATCTTGCTAGTATGTTAATTTCCTCATTCCCCTACCTCCATAATTGTCCCTTGATCTCATTGAGGTCTTCAAGTACCTGGACATGCCTTCCAATTACTTTCACCCCATTGGTTCCTTGGCGTCCTATTTTCTGCAGTGCACACAGAAATATTCTTTGCCCAATATTCCTTGAGGGAATCACTCCTAACTTGATCTCAGTCTTATGGATTGGTGTGGCTGATCTCACCACTTGGATCCAGGAATGAACACGCAAGCTTGACTAATCATAATATTGCATTTCTTTAGCCACAGGAACTTATTCAGTGGTGGATGTGTCAATCCAGATTTGGTTAGCATTATTGAGGAAGAGGCCTCCATTTTCTTTGGGTTTGTTAAACTGGTGAAATGTAAGCCCGTTCCTGCTGCTGATCATTTGGACTACCACTTAGGGAGAGCTTGTCAAGAAAGCCTTCACACAGAGAAAAAACAGGGCTGAGAGATAAAGTTAGGTTCCAGTTAAGTCAAAGACCAGATATATCTAAAGAGACATTTATTCTTGTAATTTTCCATTTCATGAACCAGAAAATTTCTTTTCTTCTTTTTTTTCCTGAGCCAAATTGGATCAGGGTCCTAATTAACTTCCTTTTTTATCTAGCATAGATGTCCTTGAATGCTATCTTGCCTGTTTTTTCCCCCATCTCTCTCTTTTTTCTTACACCGATACACTGCCACCTTATTTGCTTTGGATCAGTTCAACTCACCTTTTTCATGTCTAAACTGCTGAATGCTGTTAGAGAGCATCAGGAAATGCAAGAAGGTAAATGAATGTATGATGCAATTTAACACAGTGACAAACGTTATAACCTACAAATGTTTATAGCAGCACAATTCACAATTGCAAAGATGTGGAAATAACCCAAGTACACATCAATACATGAGTGGATTAATAAAATGTGGTATATGTATACCATGGAGTTCTACTCAGCCATAAAAAATCTTGAACTAATAACTCTTGTATTATACTGGATGGAATTGGAGACCATTCTTCTAAGTATTACAAGAATGGAAAAACAAGCACCACACATACTCAAGAAAGAAATTTGCTGGTTCATGAAATGGAAAATTACAAGAATAAATGTCCCTTTAGATATATCTAGTCTTTGACTTAACAGGAACCTAACTTTATCTCTCAGCCCTGTTTTTTTCTCTGTTCCTGACAAGCTCTCCCTAAGTGGTAGAAATTAAATCAGAATTAAATTAAATGTGCAATGTGCACATATGGAAATAATATTCATCAAAAATCAATCAGGTGGGAGAGGGGAGGAGGGGATAGGTAAATCCGTACCTAACAGGTACAATGTACGCTATCTGGGGAATGTGCCCACTTTGACTCAAAGGTTCAAAAGCAATTTATGTAACCAAAATGTTTGTACCCCCATAATATTCTGAAATTTAAAAAAAAATTTAAAAAAAGAAAAAAATTATGAGGCTAGAGAGTGACATATGGGTTGAAGGTTTTTCATATGAGGTGGCAAGGAAAGTTGCCTTTGAGAGTCCTTTGAATAGAGACTTGGATGAAGTGAGGGAATCAGCCATGTAGGATCTCAGGTAGGAAACAAGAAGCCCAATAGCCTTTTGGCAGAAACAGACTTGGACTGTCCCACTACCAGTGGAAGGTTAGTGTAACTGGAGTGCAGGTAAAATCGGAGAAAATGAGACATATCAGAGACGCAACTCATGGCCAGATCACACAGAGCCAACCACCTGTTAGAATCTCTTCCTGAGAATGACAGTACCACATTGAACAAAACACATCTAAAACTGAACTCCTGACATCTCCTTATACCCACCAACTTCTCTTCTATTTCCTATCCCAGTAAATGGAACACCATCTATATAGGCACCCAAGCCAGAACTCTCATGGTCATCTTCAACTCCTTTTTCTTCATGCCTTCCTTCATCTAATCAGTCACCAATCTGGTTAATCCATATCCTAAATATGGAATTATTTCTGGTTAATTCCATATCCTAAATATAGTCTACGTTTGCCTTCCAGCCCTTTTGCAACTGCATCAGCTCAGGCCCTTTTCATTTCTCTCCTGAGTGGTGCAGCCACCCCTCTATCTCCCTTTTTGTTCCCTTACACATCATCCTTCATATCACTGTGATTTCTCTAAAATGTGGACTCAATTTTGTTACTTCATTCCATCAGATTCTCTAGGTGTTTCCCATTGCCTATTGTCCAAGCTCCTTAGCATGACATACAAGGTCTTTTATAGTCTGGCGCCTGTATACCTTGCTAGTCCCTTCTTCCTCCTATCTCTTACTCTACTTGTTGCTGCTCCCCATCAGCTCCCCAGAGACACTGAATGGTTCTTTCTGTGTGCTCTGCACACTCAGCTCTCCTTCTGGAACACCTGCTGTAGCGCTTACTTTCCTGGACAATGCCTAACTATCTTGCAAGTCTCACTCAAAGCTTTCCTCCTTTTATTCCTGTAGAACTCCATGTCTTGCCATTCTTTAGCAGTTTTCACATTGTTTTGCAAGTGTTTCGCATCTTTCTGTTGATTGTAAGGCAAATTATTATTATTTTAGTTTTTTTGTCATTTGTTTTTTTTCTCTAATGCCTGCGATAGTATAACATCTGGTATATAGTGGTTATTGAATAATTGTGAACAAATAATGACATTTTAACCTTTGTGAAATTACCCATTTAGAAACACCTTATAAGTCAACCAGTTCAAGAATATAATGATTTTTTGGGAAAATATAATAGTTTACACATTTTATTTTACCATTCTATCTGTTGTTATTATATAAAAAGGTTCACATGTATTTAAGGATGTGCACAGGCACTAATGCACTTATACCCATGTATCTCTTGGAAGTCCATCTGTAACCTAGTTGTCTAACTTATTTAGGGCATTGTTTTTAAATTTATTTTTTCAATTAACAGAATTCTACCCTTTGTGGTTATTACTCCATGGGGTGCAAGCACAAAATTTAAAACCTCAATTAAAATACATAAAACAAAACAGCAGCAGTTAAAATAACTTATTTGAAAAATCTTGGCTTAAAATGATACCCCAATGGGGAAGGGCAATTTAAAAAGATGTATACATACAGAAGCAGCAATGAAGAAGAAAATGTTGATGATTTAAAAATAATCTGTTTGTGTCACAGAAAACAGATGTGGATTTATACTTTGCCCTTTTAAATCATCGTCTCTTCTTTTGAGTGCACTGTCTCATTCCTAGTTGTGTAAGCAGTCAATATTCATACCATTGTTAAAAAGATTACTGAGAGATTTGGTCACTATCTTCTAAGTATTTTTGATAGCAGGAACATTCCAATTACAACAGGAGGGTGCCAACAAAAACCCAAAGATTGAGAGCGAAATCCTTTATGGAGAGAACTGCATTTTTTTCCTGTCACAGCGTAGCATTCTATTTACTGGCTTTGAAATTCTGACTGGCTTTGTCTTTGATGATTTGAAATAACCAGAGATCTTTTGATTCTTATTTCACTATAAATTATGTTGTTTTGGGCTTTTGGTTAAAAAGTAGAGATTGAGTAGTCAATTAAAATACCTGAACAATGAGATGAGGAAATATAAAGGCTGTTCTACATGGTTCTAGGAATCAGCGAGAGAAGGGTTTTATCTAAACATTTAAAGTTATCTGAATACCTTAAAAGGAAGTAGGTTTTGTTGGCTTTTGGATAGAATTTCAGGTTGTTTTCCAATTCTCCAATAAAATAGACATTTATTGAGTTCCTGTTATGTGCAAGAAATCATGAAAGATAAAAGGCAGAATAAGTTGCAGTATCAGCCTTCATGGAATTTACACTCTATCGGAGTACATGGAGAGAACATAGGCTGTTTAAATTTAATGGATTGAATACATGTGTTTACATTGTACCCTCTTGCAGTACTACTAGAATGAGAGTAAAAGAATAAAAGAGATATGATAAGATACTGATAAGCATAAGCAGAATGGGAGAGTACACAACAATAGAGCAAGCCGTTTTTAAAAGATAGAAGTGGATGGAAAAGATAGCAGAGGTGGAAAAACTGATTCTAAATACCTACAGAGGGTAAGGTAATGAGAAATAAGTCAAAATTTTCTACAAAGTCCCAGAAAGTCTCAGAAGTTGTAAACACTTGGTATCACTGAAGACAGGAATAAGCCATGGAATTGAAAACAGGAGGAAGTGGTTGTATACATTTCTTATAACAAGCAACTAGAACTCTTTGATTCTTTTTCCCTCTCCAATGTTAACAGGAAGCAGGGGTTTTATTTTGTGAAAAATTTGACCTACAGAGGCTAAAAATGGTGGGAGAGAAGATACTATACACTGAAAACAGGAGGACTAAAGGAAAATCTTCATCCTGAATGGTAAACACTCTGCCCTCCTTGAGGTACTTGGCTGTAAGAATACTTGCAATGAGGCTTCTATCCCCCAGGCAGGAAAGTAGAGAATTTTCTCTGGAGGTACTAAATAGTTATAGGGTATCTATCTGTGTCTGTCTATAGAGACTGATATTTGGGGGTCACCTATCTGAAGGACCATGTCTCTAGCCAGCAGCAAAACCCACCAATTTACAAATTCCACCTTCATATATGGTTTCCAAACAGCTTTTTTGTGTTTCACTCTTGAATGTGATCGGGCAACAAGTCACCACCTATCTGAGAAAAGCCTCCAACAAGAAAAACAGGGTGCGGGGTAGACAGAGATGGGGAAAAAAACAAAAAGAACTTAGAGGAAAAAATATATGTACATAAGGCAGGAAACAGAAGAAATGCACCCTTCTACCTTGAAGCCATTAATAAAATCCTTAGAGAGCAGAGAGAACATACTATATTTGTGAATTAGGAATCAGTAAAAAGAAAATTCAGAAAACAACAACAACAAAAAAATAGCTTTTGAAATTAAACATAAGATAGCCAACATAACAATTAAAAAAACAATACAAGGGTCAGAAGTTAAGGCTGTTTTCCAGAAAGTGGAGGAAAATGACAAATAAATGAACAAAAGTCAAGAATAAACAGAAACTTTAAGATCAATGCAGAAGGGGCAATGTCTGACTTCTGAAGTTTCCAAATAATGGAAAAAAACAAAACAAAACAAACTGAACAAAGAAATCATATAAAAAAATTTCCCAGAACCAAAGAACATAATTTCTGCATTGAAAGAGCCTATTGAATGACCAGTATGACATCTCTCAAGGAAATTTCAGGATGACAGGGATATATACAGGATTCTTTAAAATCAGAAGAGGAAAAGTAGCTCACTTACAAAAGGTCAAAGTTATAGTGACATCAAACTTCTCAGGATCAACAATGAAAACTCAGAATTCTATCTCTTTTCTAAGTATTCATTAAGGACCCAGGAGAATGGATGCATTTTGTATACAGAATCTTAGAAAATTTGCCTCCAGTGCTTCCAATATTTGCAGAAGCCATTTGAGACTTGCTGTAGCAAAATGGAGACACAACTAAGACAGAGAATGGCAAGGGAACTAGGATGCAGGGATTCCACATAGGAGATAAGAAGAGGAAAGAACTGGGTTGACAACTGAGTTGAAAGACTACAGGACAGTCTATACTAGAGCAGGAAGAGGGAGGGCCCTAGAAGAGCCATGATAAGAGATTGCTATTATTCGTTTTAAGGAAGCATGGTCAATTGACTTAAACCGTGTGCAGGTTCTTTTCTTTTTATTACTTTGATGAAAAATAAAGTTAAAATAAACAATGTATCAAAAAAGATGTTATATGCTACCAAATCGATTTTCAAACATGGTGCTTTGAATATTGAAGAAGTAGAGATTCATTCTGCCAGAAGGCAGCTTTCAGGAAAGAAGATAAATTTTGAAGGAATAGCATAGAAGAGATGGTCATTGTTGGGCAAACATCCACGTATCCCCTACATTTTGCAGACTTTCTTGCAGTTAGACCAGGTCCATGTGAATGGGATGTGGCTAATGGAATGTGGGTGGGAGAGGTGTAAGTCATTTGCAGTCCTGGTCCTTAAAATAGGCCTGAAAAATCCCATGGTCATTTCTTTCTCTGCATCGACAATCTTAGGAGCCATATTCCAGATGATGAGGGGAATACCTGACTCACATTTGACTACGTAAGTGAGAAATAAGCTCTGTTGTGTTAAATCACTGATATTTGGGACTGTATTTGTTAGCACAGCACACCTTGGATATAAGGCTATATTGGATGCATGAAGCAGCATAGAATAGTGATTAAAGGCAGGGATTCTGGAATTAGACTGACTGGGTTCAAAATCTGCTGCCACCACTTACTAGCTATGGGATCTTTGGCAAGTTAATTTTAATGTCTCTGAGATTCTTTTCCCTCATCTCTAAAATCAAGGCAGCAATAGTATCTTATCTCATAGTATTGGTGGGAGGATGACATAAGTCAGTATGTAAAGCGCTGAGAACATTTTCTAGTGTATTCTAAGTTCTATGTAAATATTGACTATTATTATTATCATCTCAAAAGTAGGTGTCTTAGTCTGTTTTCTGCTGTTATAACAGAATACCATAGACTGGGTAATTCAGAAAGAACAGAATTTTATTTGGCTCACAGTTCTGGAGGCCAGGAAGTTAAAAGCATGGTGCTGGTGGCTGGGAAGGGATGGAAGCAGACAATAGAGACAGAGACAGCATGAGGGGTGGGCTCCCTTTTATAGCAATCCACTCTCTTAGTAGCTAACCCACACCCATGAAAGCAACATTAATCCTTTCATGAGGACCTCTGCCCTCACGAACCAATTCCATCTTAGTAGGCCCCACCTCTCACCACTATTGCATTAAGTTTCCAACACATGAATTTTGGAAACACATTCAAAACATAGCAGTAGGGAAATAGGAATGGTATCTGATGGGGAATCAATAGAATGAAATGGGATGATAAATTCTCTTTGAAGTATGGTATACAAAAGGAAGAATAGAATATAAAGGTGTTTAGGGTATTGTATTAGTTTGGGTTACTATAATAAACTATCATAGGCTGGGTAATTGTAAACAACAGAAATTGTTTTCTGGAGGCTGGAAGTCTGACACCAGAGTACCAACATGGTCAGGTTCCAGTGAGAGACCTCTTCTGGGTTGCAAATTGCAGACTGACTTCTTGTTGTATCTTTACATGGAGAAAAGAGGATGAGAAAGCTCTCTTGGATCCCTTTTATAAGGACACTAATCCTATTTATGAGGGCTCCATTTTTATGACTTAGTAACTTCTCAGGGGCCCTAACTCCTAATATTGTCACATTGAGGGACAGAAATTTAGCACATGAATTTTGGAGGAGTACAAACATTCAGTCCCTTGCAGGGACTAACTGTATGAGTTAGTTTATTTATTAGAGTGCGATCAAAGAAGGCCACAGTAAGAGTGATATGAAATAAGGGATTTATTACAGGGATTAGATCACACATAATTGTGGGAGCTGGGGAAGGAGTCCATGGAAGATTGTTGCCTCTGCTCCTGGAGGTGGCGTGAAGGTCAGCAGGATCAGCAATCAGCAAAAGGAGCTGGATATAAAGAGGGAGAGAGAAGACCAATTGGGACCTGCATCTATCACCACCTTCAACCTTGATGTGAGTAGCCTGCAGCAAGTGAATAAGATGATCCAGCACATCAGCACCAGTGTGTGAGAGCAGCAATGTAGCCTGGCACCCATTACTGATGACCTTTCTTCACATAATGGGTCCTGCTTCACTTTAGGCTTTTTTGGTAAGTTCCTTGGGAACTTTCCCTTATAGCCAACTAACCCAGACTTACCCAGGGAAGAGACTTCGGAAAATGTCAGTCCAGATTAGTGTCAAATTGTGTAGGGACACTAGATGCTATGCCAATGAATTTGGGCTTTTCTATGACTATGGAAGGCAGTTGAAGGTTGACAAGATTAATAAGCTCAGAATTGAAAGAAGTAGGACCCTCAGCTAAGTTACTTTTGAGGATGTTGATGTGTTGTTAGAGTTGATTTTATTCACTATTTATTGCACACCTACTGTGTATTTATAAAGCAATTCTGCCTTATTTCATTACCTGGGAAGGCTCACTGCACTTGTGTTTTTTCTGTTCATAAAGAATAATCTTTATCACCAGCACATGTTGATAATACCAGGGACAGAGAGTGTTAGACATAGTGGATACAATTCAATGTCATTGTCAGTAAAATAGTAATAATATCATCTGTTTTTAAAGTGCTTTGGGGCCTTTGGAGGAAAGGTATTACTGGATGTAGGTATAAAGTTAAAAAGGAAATTCAAGATGAATGATGCTTATATGGTGATGGCTTAATAATGTGTTTCAGAGGGACAGGTGAACTGCAGTGTTTGAGAAAAATGGATGTTGCTACTTAATGGTGCAAGCTGTCCAAGTTTAATCATTTTAAAGAGTAGTTCTCCTTTCTGACAGTGCTAAAACAAGGGTGTAGTGACTCTCCAAACAAAAAAAAAGCTCACAACAATTTTTATGGCACTGGATATGCTCTTCCCTCATTAGAAATTCTCTCATTCAAGGTCCCACATTTTCAATATGTCTTTTTCATGCCTTCTCTGATGGCCTCATGTAGAAGGCACCTTTTCTTAATTTTTTTATTACTTTGCATTAGTTTCAAAAAACTATTCTCATCATGTATTGTTATCTCTACACCGGGACGTAGAGTAGGAGAAAGAGTCAGAGAGATCTAGCTTATGATCCTGTTTCTCTACTCACTGTTTGATCTCGGGCAAGATACTTAACTAGAATTCTCTTAGATTCAATTTCAATTTCCCCAAGGTTTGCAGCATTGTATTGTAGTACCTACCACATAGCCATAAAATGAATGCCAATATTTTCCATCCTGCTTTTTCTTTAAATTTATTACAGCATCCCCAATTGGTTTTAATCACTTCTAAAACAAGAGTATTACCCTAATCATTGTTGACTTCCTCTCAGCATTTAGCACAATGTTCAACTATAGGCATTTAATATAATGCCATGATGAATAGATTAAAGAACATGGAAGGGACCCACTCTAGTTTGAGTTCCTACTGAATTGAATGGAGTAGATTCCTTGTCTGGGGTCTGGAAACACACCTTCCAAAGGTAGCTCTTGATTTATCAGAGAATTAAGGCTTCACATCTCAATGGGGCTTCTATGGTGACATCGACTGCTGAAGGTTAAACACAATTGAAAGTACTTTTAGAAAGAACAGAAAGGATCTTTTGAGGTTTCCCCATCCCTAGTTTTCAAGAGGGCCCAGGGGATGCTTTCAGAAGTAGAGCATGATGGAGTGTGACTCCCAGAGTCACCCAGAAGTCCACCTTCCTGTCTTGAGCAGAATATCAAAGTGAAGGCAGCCTTTCTAAGAGAGCTGCCTCCCATGCTGGGCCCCCCTGAAAGACCATTATTAACCCCATCAATTCATGTCCAAGTGGCATCAATCATTTGGGTCACACAATGCCTGACTGTAAATTATGACATTATCTCTGAGTAGGAAGGTGATAATAATAATAATCATAAAAAAAAAAAAAAGCTCCCAGCATGGCCCTGTCTGGCTGAGGACCTTAGCCAGATCTGTCATATTTGTTCTTAACATGAAAGGCTTGGCTGTTCCCTTGCAGGCTCATACATCACTGGACCTGTCATGGGTTTCTGTAGGACCAGTTGACATAGCTCAGAACAGCAGCTGCTGGATGGCTTTGGGGAGCCTGACTCAAGAAACAGTTGCTGGGGTACAGGGACCACAAGCATTCTGCCAGAGACTGACATCCTGTTGTGCTGTCCTGCCACTGCCCTCAGTAAGTCACAACGAGGAGTAAACTGCTGTCACTGAGATGAAAGGCCCCCTTCCTCTGATCTCTCCACTACAAAATTACTTCAGTGCCACACTGTATTTTATGTCAATACCTATTTTATTTTTCAAAATTGAAAAAGATATAAGTACATTGTTCCCTGAATTCCTGATGCTCTGGGTAACCTAGCAACTGAGTATGCCACATAGCACACAACAGAACATTATCATGCACTCCGTTCAACTAACAAGCAAGCAGCACAGATTTCCCTTGCAGATGATTTAGGCTAAATTAATGGTTAATAGTTGCTATTAATATTAAAAATAATAATAACCTCCCTTTTTCATTTCTTAGAGCTAGATTTGTAGGAAATAATGCTTGGTTCTAATTGTACATGTGGGAGAGTGTTTTTTGCCGAGCCTACATCTTGCAAGTGATTTGCATGGGATTTAGGTAGCCAGCAGCATGCTGCAAAGTGATAATCACATGAAACAGGAGAATACATTCAGGACATTTGGAAACCGTGCAAAATTTTCAAGTTCAAAATTGACTCACGCTTTCCACCTCTGGGAAGATGCTGTCAATAAAGGGCTTAAGTGCACGGATCAGGCTGTTTAGCTAGGCTGACACTGCCCCCAGTCCTCCAAAAAGCCTGCCAGGACGACCTCTGGCAAGCAGCTCTAGGACAAGAATAGAGCTGGAACAAGAGTCAGGGTCAGGGAGAAGTTCAAGGAGCCCTGACCTGAGAGAACACGGGCAAGGTCAAAGCATAGAGCAAGAGTCTGCTGAAGAATGGCAGAGGTTACAGGGAAGAGAAGAAAGAGTAAAACAGAGACTGGACAGAACAAAGGAGGGGAAGAAAAGACATCTCCGGGAACAAGGAGGTAGAGCATGAAACACACGTAGTATCATGAGACAGGAGGTGGGTGGGCTGCTTTGTGGTAACAGGAAGTTCAAGAGTTGGTGGATAGGTATCTAAAATGGGCTTTTGTGTCTTCTTGTCCTTCACTTCAAATTTCCTTTGGGGTTGATCCACCTATTTGTGTTTTGTGAAAATCAGTGACTTAGTTGAAAACACACACACACACACCACACATACACTTTCATTAATGGGGCCTTGTGAATAATTCGCTGTTCACTCTTTCTTTTTTCTTTCCCTTTAAAAGCAATCAATTTAATTTGGTAGCTTCTTTCCTAAACCACCAGAACTTTAAGAAGCCTTTGCAACTTTCTTAGAATTCAGATCTCAAAAAAAAAAAAAAACCCTTGAAAAGTCCTGCTGTTTCTCTCCTTAACCAGTCACCTCAATCTGAAGAACTAAGGGCCTTTCATTTTGAGTACGTCCTGCTGCTTTTTAATAATCTACGAGTGAATTAGGCATTTTCGCCTTCAGGTTACAGCTGTTGCAAATAATGTTTCTTTCCAATCATGAAAAAAATATTTTAATACTTTCCGAGACTCTGAACAACCCGTAATATGAAAAATGTGCCCAGTGTCTCATCTAGATTGAATTAACTTCATTGGTAGATATCAGTATAAAGCTGGCTCTTGAAGTACTGTTTTTTTAAAAAAATTAGAACAAAGATTTAAGAACACATTTTGCTTGTCAATGGGCTAAGCAATTTTACTTATTTAGAATGCATTTTGATACTGCGGTCAGGAACAGCCCTTCTGTGTCTGGTTTCTAAGTGCTTGCAGTTTGTGCCGATTAAGCAGCAAACCATTTGGTTGCCCTCCTTGCCACTGGGGAACTGACAGGACACTAAATATCATTGCAGTGCAGCAAAGCATGGAGATGCTCTAAGAACAGCAGAGCTGAAAACATGAATACAATGCATAAGTTTTTGACTGGGTGGCAGAAGGGTGATGGGAATCCAGGAATCTACAACAATCTGAAATTGTGTGGTGTTTGGATTTGCTAGATTTTAAGAGCAGTATTTTAAAGAGCAGAGAACTGGTGTGATGATTTTTTCCCCCTTGGACACACAGAAAGATCAGCTGCTTTAAAAAAGGCCACATTAATGTATTTGTGCCCAAACACTTGTAAAAGCCAGACCACCCATGGGGAATGTGTTCTTGTCAAAGCCTCAGTGGAGTGACCTGTGCATCCGAGGGTTGCTGTTGCTGAGGTGATGGGATGGGAGGCTGGAAGCGAGGCTGCTTGCTGAATTTGCAAGAGCCCTTCAGGGCAGGGCACAGAAAGGATGCACCCTTCAGTGCATTAGAATCAGTCTGTTAATTGTTTCAGGTATGGGGTTTTAGGGAGGGTGTGACTTTAAGGGTTACTCTAAAAGAAGTTAACTGTCATTTTCCCTATTCTAAAATATGTTCTGTTAAACGAACATCCATAGAATGAAAACATGTCATGAGCAAAACTGAGAAATCTTAGGACAGATTTTGGAGATAATTGACTGAAATGCTTATGATTTTAGTGCGTTGCAGCAGAGAGTCACGAATGGGAAAGTCACTATCAATGAAGAGACCACTGAGGCCCTTGTTCTCATCAGAAAACAGCTGTGAATAGACGGACGTCTGTCTAAGGAAAGATAGAGTGGCTTCGAAAATCTAACTTGAACATTGTAAGTTTTTTTTTTTTTGGAGACAGAGTCTTGCTCTGTCACCCAGGCTAGAATGCAGTGGCATCAACCTAGCTCACACAACCTCAAACTACTGGGCTCAAGCCATCCTCCTGCCTCAGCCTCCTGAGGAGCTAGGACTACAGGCACATGCCATGACACACAGCTAATTTTTTTTTATTTTTAGTAGAGACAGGTCTCGTTCTTGCCCACGCTGTTCTTGAACTCTTAAGCTCAAGTGATCTCCTGCCTTGGCCTCTCAGAGTGCTAGGATTACAGGCATGAGCCACCACGCCCAGCCAACACTGTAAGTTTCATATCGTAACAGATATAAAGTGACCAGTACTACAAAACAAACCCAGTCCTTCAGAATTGTATGTAGACAGACCAAAAAATGCTCCTCACAGGCTTACGGAAGGGTGCTGTGGGTAAGTGAAGAGATGCTCTCAGTCATGACTGAGCCTTCTTGCCATCTGCCAGGGATTGAGAGTGGCCCTGGCTGTACTGCAGTTTTACCCCAAGAACTTAGTAATAGCTCTTAAGCATAAGGGTAAGGTTAGTATTTTTCAGGGCTGGTCCTGCTCCCTTCCTCCACAGATCCTGCCCGTTCCAGCAGTGCCTGAGAGTCCAGCAGTGCCCTCAGGCTGCTCATTAACATTAAAGTGTTAGAGGGTCCCTCAGAACCTTCTCCGCTGGGTATCTATATCTTAAAAACAGACCCTTGGAGCTGGTACCATTTTGCCCAAAGAAATGCAATATTAAGGATAGAATAATTCTGGGCATCCCCAGGAGGTTTATTTTGATAGAGGACAATCCCGATATCCCTCAAATTATTTCATGGCAGTAAACTGTCTACAAGCATGAGCACACTCCATCTTTCAATTGAGTGCCAAAGGCCTTCCAACACATTAAATGTTCCCAAAATTTTTGTTAGAACATCCAATTTAGTTAAAAATATATAGTCCTAGATATAGAATTTTGTCTATTTATAGATGCTGTCTTGTTGTATTTTAAATTTAAGTTACTTGATAAAAAGAAGACAATATTAGGTTGGAAACCATTTTTAGCAAACACATCTTGTGGAACTCTTGATAAAGACAATGATAGGCAACTTACATGTCATATAACTTTAATCTGATTAGAAGTCACTATAATATGCTTTAAAAGCATTAGAAGGAATTTGTGGATAATATTAATATACTTAAAACTTTCTTGAAGTAATACAATGCTTAAGCAATAGTCTTGCTTACAAATGATTATGTGAACCAAACAACCAATAAACAACCAGAAAATAAAACAAAAAAGTCCCTTCTGTGATTTCAAATTAATTGATAATATTAAGTATGTTGGAAAACAGTAGACCCCATCGTCTTTCACCTACTCCCCTGTCCTTTCTCATTTTCTTTTTCCACCATCTGCCCCACAGTGGGATGGGTCAGACATATTTTGGCAAAACAAGAACGTGGATACAACATTCCCACCGCAATGGGAAGTGGGGCAGGTGGGGTGGGCTGCAGGACTCCGTGGTTTGCAGCCCTGCCAAGTGTCCAGCCACGTAGGGTATGCAGAGCGGGCATTTATTATTATCATAACTGTGTTTTCAGCTTCATAACAAATGAATTCTGCTGTCTTTTAGTACCCCATGCAGTAGCTTTCTGTTGTCACATTGTGAGTGGTATCTCTTGAAATTCAAGTGCGGCAGTTTGTCTGGATTTTGTGCCATGTTTGAGGATACACGGCAAATGGAGACTGAATAGTCTTCAGAAAGATGTTCTGTGAGATGAGAATCCAGAGCACCGAGAGGGCGTGTGAGTCAGGGGATCCTCCGTGCCATTATTTCCTACGAGTCTGGGACGCCTGGCAAGAAAAGATGGCTGTTTCTCCTTATTCCTGAATAATTAAATGCCCTTCCATGGAGCCCTTACTAATTTTCAAGCATGCAATGGCCATCAGAAAGCTTGCTGGAGAAGGTTTAAAATTTCTTTTCTATCAAAATAAAGATTCTGAAATAATCATATAATTTTTTAAACCAGCAGAGGAAAAAAGTAGAATAAGGAAGTTTGAAACTGTATTGCATCAAAGTACTTACATGTATGTAGGAAAATTAGGACAATTTAGGAGGCATTTTTGTTTAAAAAAATAAAATGCTCACCCCTGAATTAAAATCTGAGATTCAGCCATAATTTTTCATGTGTTTTGAAGTATAATTATAAAAGTGCCAACTATGGAGTAATTGGCTGATACCAAGGATTGATTAATTCACACTTTTTTAATGTTTCTAGTGTTTCACTCAAGGAGCACCGAACAACACACAAACACTGGCACAAGCTAGAGATCTGACTTCCAAGTTGGGAGGACAGCTTTGGCCTCACTCTCCTATACCCAGCAGTTGGGAAGTGGTGTTCAGTGTGTGTGTGTGTGTGTGTGTGTGTGTGTGTTCATATGGCTTTTAATAAGAGATGCTTGTTAGTTATAATAATATGTTTTAAGTTTATGACTATTTAAAAATAATTTATAATACCATAATATGTACTGATTTATAACCCTTAGCTATCTGTTTATTTTCCCAGGAATTGCAGATATAAGCATAGCTTTATTTAAGGGTGAGTTCACTTAAAATGAGGACAACAATGACACAAAAAGAGAAAACAATAACAATAACCAACAATAAAGACCCCTCCACTCCAACACACACACACACACACACACACACACACACACACGCATACATACACAAATGAAACCTTTAATTCCATTAGTTCAGTCCCAAATAGCAGACGACTGAGCTAATCTGTTATCTTCAGGTCAGAGGAATATTCTGCTCTGGTCATCTCCCTGCAGGGTCATTTGCTTGGCAGTAGGACAATGCTAGACACATGCTAACGGGGTTAATTGCAGCCACACGTAGGTTTTCTTTTTGGATGACAGGCCACTGCCTTAAAATTGATCTGCCCACTGTCAGGGGACTAATTCTGGGCTTCCTTTCAGCCCCATCCGCATCCTGTGACAGACTGCTGCTACCTACAGGCCCTCGGACACACTTGCCTGGGTTTGTACGAAGTGTGGGAACAGGCACAGAGCTGGGTCAGAGGGCAGGAAGCCAATGTCGCTACATGCATGTCTCTGCTTTTGTGCTGGCCCTGGCCTTGTCCTACTTTATGCAGATTTCACCTCCACGAGATCCAGATTGTGCCATATGGGATTCCTGTGTATGACTAGCGAGGACACATGCCTGTGGGAACTATTCTAATGAAGGACCAACCCAGGCACTGCTGCCTGAACAGTTGCTTTTCCCAGGAGATGGTCACACACAGAGGAGAATTTTTATCAGGGGGGTTTAGGGGTTATGTCTGGGGGCAAAGACATTCTCAATGTCTGGGAAAAGAGTTGTGTGTCTGGTTCTTTACAGAGTATGTGTATGGAAATGGGAAGTTGTAGGGTAAAATTTTCTGAATAAAAAAAATTTACTTTGTTTTCTTTGTATTTCTTTTCCCCTTATTTTTTCTCCTTTCTGCTCTTTGTTCTTTTATTATCATTATTTTTTGTGCATGGTCCTGTGTATTTGCCTTTATCACTTCTGATGTTTACTTTCCTTCCACCTAATTATGCTTAATTTTAAAATGTCACGCTTGGATTTTTCTCTCCGATAGATTCTGTTGCTTATCTGTTACTTCAAGTCACATTTCCTTTGCTGATTCTGCATTACTTTGTCAACCTTCATATATTTTGAAGTTATTTCTCTTCCTATTTTCCTCTTATGTGTTATAACTTTGTACATTTTTATTCCTTAGCATTGGAGCTCCTCTCTCTCTCTCTCTCTCTCTCTCTCTTTTTCAAATACTTCTGTTTGTAACTTTTTCTTTGTCAGATGGTTTTTAAAAATTATTTTTGATGGAAGCATTCATTTTATAGTTAATAAAAATAAAAACAGACATTCTTTTTGTCTTTCTTCTGTTTTCCACTCAATCTTCTCAATAACCTTACCCTGTTTTTAAAGCATTTCATTTTTTTAATTCATCTTTCTAGTCTCAGAAGTAAATCTTGCTTTTTATTTCATGAATGTATCCATCTCTAAAACCCAATTTTCCTCCACCTCTTCTCTTTTTATAAATAATATTTTTCTCTTCTCTTTCTAGTTTAAGTGAATAAATGTCATTAACTGAAGTTTTGTTTTGCTTAAACAGTTTTTCTCGTGTGTACAGTGGTACTATTTTTCAGAGCCTGAGATTGAATCTTGCACATAAAAAGGGTATGTAACTTGGAATCAGATGATCTGGGCAGGTCAGTCTCAGATCTGACTCAGTCTCTAGTATTAGACTCACTTATGTTCACTTATTTACTCTCTTATTCATTAATTACTGAATTTAATTAGACGTGTCTCAAAGTCTACTCTGTGCCATCACAGATCTAGGTAAATGCCTCTTCACTTGTGCCTGTGATCAGCCTGATGTCAGAATTCTTCATTTGAAGTAACCTCTTCTAGACTGGGTGATTCATGTTGGTGGGGCATTCAGGCTTTCTTGTACAAGAGGGACAATTATGTACCACGACCATTTTCCTGATGAAAACTTTTCAAATTGTTAACACAAAAAAATAAAGTTTCCTTTGACTTATATTTTACAACTTCAGTTGAATTGGTCAGTGTCTGTTTCCAAATAACCTGGCTTTCCGTAAAAACGTGTCCCTGGCGTGAGTCTCAGTTGTCTTTATAGCTTCAGGAGAATTGATAAGTAGGGCTTTTCTTATGTGTGGATGGTGTGTTTTTACAGGTGTAGAGGAGCCTCTTGGCTTCCCCAAATACCTGTACCTGTGTGGCTTATACTTGGTACTCTATAATTAGATATTCATTTCTTTACCCTGAGACACAGATTGTGTTATAATATAAATACTCCTGGGAGGGTAATATATTTGGTCACTGATGCCTCATAATATCTTTTCCCCTTAAGAATACATTTTGGTAGCTAGAGGAGGCTAACTTTGGGGGAAAAATTCAAAGTCGTAGGGAAGTTAGGTAGTATTAAAGACATAAGAAATTTGTGTTTTACTTACTATTAGCCCTGCTGAAAAAGAAACTATTTTCCGTAGAATGAAATCTCTCAACATTCTTAATTGTCACAGTGTTTAGAAGTCCTGGCATACACAGGTCGAACTAGGATAATTTTTAATAGGACCTTCTTTCACTTTCTTTCACTTTCAAAAGTATTCCAGTTTGATAAGACATATGATCATTCTACTTTCAGGTAACATAGTAGGGCAGAGGATATAAAGGAGAGGAATTAAAGATAAAATGTCATATTTATTACTTTTTGAAATATTTTATTATATTATTTATTTATTGCTATTTTTACTTATTGCATATTTATTGCTATGTTCTCCTTGTCTTTCAATTGGTCTTTCTGATTCTTTACACATCATTACTACTTTTTGGTATAATTTATTTCACTTTGGGCACTTCTTCCTATTCTGACCTGAGAACAGACACAGTCCTCCAATTCTCTGATCTGATTGCTCGTGAAGGACTAGTGCCCAGCCTTCTGTTACAGACATTGGTCCTGACTTGGGTAAAACCTTTATTCTGGAAGTTCTCATGTTTTAAAATTATCAAGAGCAAAAGATTAAGGGCTAAACTTTTGCATCTGCCATTTACAGACTGTCTGACTTTGGACAAGTCATTTAACCTCCCTGAGCCTTGGTTTCCTTTTCTGTAAAGTGGGGATACTACTATTTACAATTCAGGGATATGGTGAGAATCAAATGAGATTATGTACACGAAGGCCTGACACAGAGAAACTGAATGAACATATATAAGCCCTTTTTCTTGTATGATTTCACTTAAGGTAGGTTATTATTTTAAAGAGGTTGCTCTCTATAGAGTGATTATTATCATACTTTAGACTTCACTTTATTAGTGTAATTACCCAGTTGTTTAGGGAGGTTTACTTCTGATTCTCCTTTTCCAGAATAAGGCCCATGGTTTCAGACATTGCTTTAGAATACCCAGGAGATTGGAGGCATTCTTTTAAGCTCCACCATGAAGCAATGTTACTGAAAGTCCGTTTCTGGCCAAAAGCACAGATTTCCCTCAAATTTCAGGAAAATGGTCATGAGAACAGAATAGGCATATTTCCATTATATTTAAAAGAAACAAAAAGGGGAACAGAAAGAAACAGTCTTGAATCTCAAACAGCTTTTCTGGATTTCTGTGAGTGCCTTTGTGAGGCTCTTATAGCCTCTTCAAGTTTGCAATGCTCAGTGGTAGATTTTCAAACTGATAACACTGTAATACCTTTGCTATCTTTCCCATTACCTCAGCTGCACATCACTCCAACCATTCTTCCATTAAAACATTTTGGAGAAAGAAAATCAGCCTTTTTCCTATTTTCTTTTTTTAAAAATTAGCTAGTATTTAACATGAAGGATGTTAACATCCTTCAAGTGCTGATCAACACTTAAGTGCATATACAGTAATAACATTCATTGGGTGCTGGGCAGATGGGAAGGGGGAGTAGGGGATGGGTATATACACACCTAATGGGTGCAGTGCACACCGTCTGGAGGATGGACACGCTTGAAGCTCTGACTTGGGTGGGGCAAGGGCAATATACATAGCCTAAACATTTGTACCCCTGTAATATGCTGAAATAAAAAAATAAAATAAAATAAAAAATTAGCTAGTATTTAATATGAAGAACGTTTTAAAAATTTTCATTTGTTAATGTATGTTTAAGTTCAATTTAGATTTAAAAAAGTATAAGAAATTGCTGCCCTAGTTCCCATTTTGCTTTCTTTTGTCATTTATTCAAGCATGTAGTTAAAGGCATTATTATATGCCTTATTATATGCCATTATATGATGGATTTATAAAAGTTATGTTTAGGGTGGCTCCAGGGTCATATTTTGAGTTTACAAGAGTGTCATGATTTGAAGGGCATTTGGGCAGGGCCCCATCTAGTTCGTTGAGATAAGAAAGACAATTTATAGTGTAGAAATGGGATTGCTTTTTTCTTCTTTCACCTACATTGCTGAAATATCCATAAGGTAGTCTGCATGCAACAGGACATTTCTTTGGCTGATCTGGTTGTGGTTGTCAGGTTAGGTTATGTGGTTATCAGGATAGATCCTGTAGTTTCAATTTAGTCAAAAGCCAGAGCAAAGTCATTTTTATCCCAGGAGCTTGCATGAAAGGATACAGAGGGTTAAGAGATTCCTTTCACACATCAGGTTGTACCCAATGCTAAACTTGAACCATAAAGATGATATTTGTGTTCATCCTTTCAAAACAGGATTCTAAGCCCTGATTTTCCATTGTCAGAGATGATAAGCTACCATAGAGACTCAACTCAGAGAACCACTAATCCCCATAAAAGACTGGCAAATGAGGAAGACAGGTTAAGGTCATTGACTAGAAGCCGCACTGTTCTATACTGATAGAGGGGATATTGGCTAAAGAACGTTGTTTTATTTTCAGAACTACTATACCAAAGGAGAAAGCATGAACTTGCCACTATGATAAATAACGTTGTTTGAAACACAACTAAGCTAATTAAAGAGATGGCTTCATTGTTTGGAGGAGTCCCAAAAGAATGAAAGATGCTTTGTGCAAAGGAAAAAATGCTTATATGCCCAAGTTTTCCATGGTCATTTCTTTTTTCATTTAGGTTTTGTTGAGCTGCCATGTGGGGGTGTGTGCATGCCATGTGTTTATGCATAAGAGATACTTCTCTATTCAATAGAATATATCAGGTTTACTCACTGATTCTGTGATACCTTATGTATTAGTATATTGGTCTTTGCATTTTCTCATATAGGAAGACTGGAATTATTTGACCAAGATGAAAACTTTAAAAACACTTTTATTCTTTGAACAGAAATGAAACTGTTTTACTGTTTTCATGTATTGTTCCTTACCCCTAAAGTGTGACAGATGAGAACCTACCTGAATAGTGGCTTTTGTCAATCACATGTTTGAGGGGCTAAAGGAGCCACTGATATGTCACTATTCTAAAAACACATTTTACATTTAGTGTAACTTGTAGCTTCCCAGTATTTGTTCTATAAGTTGCATTAGAGGATGAGGTAAATGGTCGGGTATGAAATGTAGATGGGAAATAACCTCGAAACATTCAACTACCAAAGCCTTGGCTAGGTGCTCAACATTTAGAAACTTGTGTTGAGAACTGCTCAAATGTTGCCTTTTATTATTAAATATAATAGAATATGATGTATACCATTGACACATACTGTTATTGTGATGGTAATATGGCTTCCTAAGTCCCTTCTAGCCTAGTGCAATTTGTCTTACTGCAAATACTCTATATTGCTTTTGATAGTGATTCTTGATATAGAATCAAGAATTGCCTAATCAATAAGGCAAGTAGGTTATTTGTAGATTTAAATCACATTAATGCCTTTAGATATGGGGTAAAAATGACGTATGAGTCAAATTGCATTCCAAGTGTATTAGTTTTCTATTGTTGCATAACAAATGACCATAAACTTAGCGGTTTAAAAGAACATCCATTTTTTAGCTCACAATTCTATAGGTCAGAGGTCTAGCACAGCAGGACGGAGTTCTCTGTTCAGTGTTTTACAAAGCCAAAATCAAAGTGCTTTCAGGCTGCGTTCTCCCAAGCACATGCGGTATGGCAGGATTCAGTTCCTTGTCAGTACAGGACCAGAGATTCCATTTCCTCGTTGGCTATCAGCCGTGGCTGTTCCAAACTCCTAGAGGCCCCACATTCCTTGCCACATGGTTCCGTCTTCAAACCAGCAATTGCGAATGTCCCTCATGTCAAATCCCTCTCACACATTGAATCTTTTTTTTTTCAGTAAAAGCCCTGTCCCTCTAAGGCCTTACCTAATTAGGACAGATTGACCCAGTGTTATCTCTCTTAGAGTCAACTGATTTGGGCCCTAATCATATCTGTAAAAGCTCTTCAGAGCAGCACCTAGGTTAGTGTTTGACTTTATAATTGGGAGAAGGTGTATGTATACCAAAGGATGGAAATTGTGAGGGATCATCTCGGAGTTCTGTCTACTTCACCAAGAGTATTTATTGTTTATCCAAATCTCAGGTAGTGAGATGAATTTGATTTTTTTTAACTATAGGAAGAGTCTAAAAATAGCAAAATAATTTGGCTTTATGATCAAAGCACTTCATGAATTATTTTATTTAATCTTATATAGGTGACACCTCCCCCCACCCCACATCATGCTGGTTTGGTTTATATTTCTATTGATATAGATATAATAAAAATAAATATAAATAAGGATATGTAAAGATGGATATATACTTTTCATATCTCTATAGGGAACAGACCTAACATGCTATTTTTAATGATTCATCCCACCATAATTACAGACATTATCATAGATATTATTATTACAAATAAGAAACTGGCAGTGGAACATAGCAGAAAGAGCACAGATTTGGGGTTCTGGACATGCACTTGAATCCTGTCTCATAGGTCGCCGTTATCCTATGGAATGATTGTGGTTTGGCCAGGTGCTTGCCCTGATCCAATCATATGTGGCCGAGGTAGCTGGACCATGTGTTCTTCTACCTAAGGGCTAGCCTTCAGCAGAAGCTATAGGTGTTGCAGTTAGTCTCAGAGCTATGGCAGACTCTACAATGAAATATAATACAACAGTAAGTGCTCGGCTTCTGGAATGAATAAAATGCTATGGAATCATGGAGAGGGTGAAAGGGCTCTCGAGGAAATGTCCCTGAAAAGGTGACATACAGCTGGACTTTTAAAGATGGTATAATTCACCAGCTGGAGAAGGAGAAGCAGGGCAGGGAAAATATATTAAAGACAGAAGAGTCATCATGAAAGGCAGCATGGAGGCCTGGACGGGCCATATATATGTGTAGAATAGTGGGATATACAGCTTTTGGAGTGAGTAGTGGTGGCAAAAACAGGCTAGAAAGGTACGTGAGAGCTAGTTTCTAGCTCTGAATACTTAAGACAACTGCTTTGCCATGTGTTGGTAATTTCTGCAAATGACGCTATTTCAATTCAAAGAATCTTCTGCTATAACTCAGGGATTCTCAGCCCTACCAGCACTTTGGAATTACTTGAGAGCATTTAAAAAGCAAGGATGCTTGGGTCCCAACCTGGATCCAAAGTCTAAATTTCTGAGGGTTGGGCTTGAGTGTATATATTGAATGACTCTTAGGTGATTGAAATGGCGGCCAAGGTCAAGAGCCACTGTTACTAACTGTGTTATTTGACTTGTCTGTCTCCTATTTTCTGTATAGTCTCTAACTCTCTTTTTTTGTATTCAGGCTATTTTAAACTACACAGGAGGCTCTCAGGGTATTACTAGCTAGAAGATTAGCCTTAGGCTATAATTTTCTAAGACTTTTAAGAGCTTGATAACACATCTTTACCTTTAATAGCTTCATCACATCCCAGTTTCTTTATGATTTGCAACTCTCACATCTCAAAGATAAACTCACCGAGAAATTTCCTCCACCATTAAACTTTTGTCCCAGAGCCATGCTGCTGAGGCCTGTATAAATGCACTCCACTGCAGGCGTCTGTTTCCTACTCTCTCGCACACTCAACCTTGCAGGCTTTTTCTGCCTTTCTTGGCTTATGGCCAGTCACTAGCAGACTCTTCCCTTTGGGATTTTTATCTGTCAGATGAGTGTTTCCACAAAAGTGGATATAGCCTTCCTCTAATCTTCTTGTAGGGTAAATTCTTTCCAAAAGATTATGATTCGCTCTTAGGACATTTATTTTTCCTTATAATTGCCAATATCCTATTTTTTTCTTCCTCTTAATTTTTTTCTTGAGACTGACACGTCTGGGCATTCTTTATTACCATATTATTTCTGAATATGGCCAGTGTGGAAGAATTCAAACTCTTAGGCAACGCTACTTTTTACAGGGGCACTGGCAGGACACAGATTATTTCATTTATAGTGAGGGTTAGCCAGGCTGCATAGGTTTTCTCACTTCTAATACCTCAGAAGTGAATCAAGGGATTCATTAACATAAAAGGCACCAACCATGGCCCCATAGTCCTAGAACTAATGAACACATTATAAATCCTAGTTCTCTCCAGCAAACTCTGAATGACATAGGCTAAAGAAACATGGTCTTTCAATCCATCAATTTCTATTTTACCTTGATAGCAGTCATGAATGCCGTCCAATGCCATAGCAGGGCAGAGCTGTAATTCAAAAAGAGTAAGATTTTCAAACCTTGAAAAACCACTTTGGATTTATGGGCCAGAATCAAAATTTTATTTCTTCTCCCAAGCGTGGAACTCTCCAAAAAAGGGCCATATGGGAGCTTACCTGCCTTGCCTTTACAGGAATGCAATAGACTGTAATGTTCTTTTATGGGTCTCAAATCCATCAACCCCAATTTTTTCACCTTCGAGACTCATAATTTATAAATATTCAAGAATCCCTGTTATCTCAGTTTGCCTAAACATGAGTTTATCATACTGGCTGTCGGTTGGGTGGATAATGAGAAACATTCTTCTCACCCAGTTAATTACTTTCAGCTACCCTGGCATGTTCTGCTTCTTCAGAGTTTTGTCTTGGATCAATGAGGTTTCCACGATGTTTTCAGCTTTTGGTATTTCTATAGCCGTCATATCTTCTGTTATTTAATGGTGTCTTCTGAAAAAGAGAGTGCAAACTCTGAGAAACTATTACAAATGCTGTCCTTTGGATAGTGAAAAATCTATACTTAAAGGGATGTTTTTAGTGGTCCTATCAGCTGAAAGGATGTTCCTGATTTTCTGTACAAACATGATTAGATGTTCAACTTATAACTTAATTTAGGAAGAAATTATGTAATCTACCCTCAAAGATTATAATGGAACAAATACAGTTTTCCAGAACTGAAGTGATGCGGAACTAAAAATGCTTAGTGATTTGGCCCGAATCGCTTTTTAAATTTAGAAATAAAAAAATAGTTTTCTACATGAGTAAAAATAGCAGCCCACTGTGAATTGGGCTGCCCATGTTATGCCTCTGACTCGGAGCATGCTTATTTCACAGGAGTAGGCAATCAATGTAGAGGATCAAAAGCTCTTTTTAAACATTCCTATCCACCAAAGACTTTTGTTAACATCGAAGGAGTGATTAGAATGAAAAGAAGCAATTAAAAATTAACATCATATTTTTGATTATTAAAATCACTTGTGTGAAAGGAAAATGGATATTGGAAGGCAGCTACGCTCACTCCTATACCACCAATATGCTAGGAAAATGTATATTAACGCATCATTGTGGGATGATTATGATACCAAAGTCCTCAGAGACTACCCAAGTCAGCCCTTCCATTTTCTCAGATGAGGGACAGGGACTTGCTCAGGGTACCACAGGAAGTCACTAGAATGTGCTTCTCTTATTTCAATTTTTGAAGTGAAAATGAAGTTTGGGACATGTGTCCCACCTTCACTTTGGCAAATGCTCAATCCTTTTCATGTTTTTTATATGGGGAAAACTATAATTAACCCTTTCTTTTATAAGTATATGAGAAAGTGACCATTGGGTTAGATCTAATTATCACTATGATTTCTGAGGTGATTCTCATAATGGTGTCAGTATGTTGTGAAATCTTATACTCTAATAAAAGCAATAATTGACATGACTTTGCTGATGAAGAAGGCAACATATAGCATGTCTACATGTTTAAATGCATGTCTAGATCAGTGTGTTCAAATTGTATCCATCAAGATGGCAGTGGTGGTCTGTGAAAAAAGAAATCCTTGATGAAATAAGTTTGGAAAATCTGTTTTAAAGAAAGCTTAGCAAAATTCTTTTCTGTAGGATTACTTAGAGCCTGTAATAATCTAATGAGCCCTGTGACTCTCCCTGTTGGGGTAAACTATATAATGTTTCCCAAATGTATTTGCCCATGGAACTCTTTTTTTATTTTCCCCCAATAACTCAATATTCCACCAGGATGCCCATGTTTTGAGAAACACAACTTACAAAATGTAGTTCTAAAACTTCTCTTTCAGTTTTTCTGAAACGAAGTCTGTCATTTAACTCAATTCTGAATATTTATGCTAACATTTATGGTATAAATTTAAAATTTCCTAGAGTTCTGTTATAAGGAGAATAGAGTCCAGAGGCATTCTGTGACTTGCTAGTTGCTCTTGCTGTTCTCTATTTCATTTATTTGTCCAGAAAGATTTCTTTGAAATCTGCTCTCCCAGCCCCAGCAAACCCTCTTTTATTTCACTTGCCATAGGCTATTGCCATTGTTTGCTTGAGTGTGAGCCCCCTTCACTGACTAGATTGTGAGCTCCTTGAGGTCAGGGATCTGCTATATCCTTTGCATTCTCATTTTCTAGCATGGGCCTAGTGTTTATTAATGCAGCAGGTATTTCTTTGGCACCACAAGCAAGACAGATAAGGACCCAACCTTTCTAGAGCTTATGTAGTCTATTGGGGTAGTGGGGGGAGAAAGAAGCTATTGCCATAAGATCTGAGGAGTGCTATGGTAAAAGAAATACGGATTGTTCTTAGAGGGGAACCCTGGGGAAGGTTTCCTGAGGGAGTGATGCCTATTTTGAGACCTAAGGAATAAGTAGGCATTAGTGGAAAGGGGCATGCTGATGCACTGGAAGAATTCACGTATTCCTGGAGGAAATAGAAACTGGATCACCTTCTTATTTCTATGGACATATTCTTTTTCCTTTCATCAGAAGCAGTTTCTTTTTAATCATTAAAATTGCTGAATTCATTTTTGAGGTTTTGTGAAGGTTCTGGAGATATGATTGAGAGGTTTTACTTTTGTACGTATTTTATTGCCTTCACATTCTTATTGCTATAATTATTAGAACTCATTTTCAAATTTTTATCAATATCATTTTTTGGGTAAAAATTTTCTGTGCACAATTAATTTCTATAACATTTAAAATTAAAAATTTATGCATATGGTATATAGCAGTGAAATATTTACATCTGGCATGTGTCATCATCAAAGTAAATTTTGTAGACAGATAATTTGTTCCAAACTGATCATTACTATAATGCTCAACAAGTTTTCAAAGCCCATTTGCATATATTATGTCATTTCCTATGATAAATTCTCATTTTCAAATAGTATCAGTCATTAACTCTTCAAACAGCCATGCAAAGTAGACAATACCAGCATTGTCCCTTTCTAAGTAGCCCCAACTATGTAGATTAAGAAGAAACTGAGTCAGAAAGATGACACATAATTAGTCTGGTCACAAAGTGGTATTATGTAGGGCACTTAGCTATTTTTGGATTACTAAACATTTATTCATCTTGTTTCTTATGTAAATTTGGCAGATTTTCTTTACTGGATAAGTAGTTCATTGTAAGGAGCCTTGTGAATTGCTGTTGGTCATCTTACATGACAAATTATTTGTGCTTAGAGAAATAATAATTTATGCTTTACTTTACTGACCACATAATGCCTAGGGAAGAAGGGCCTAAGCATTGATATGGGTTTTGGTTTTGAGTCCCTGGTACTTCAATATTCATTTGCAGAGATGGTTGAAAATGTTTAAGATATGTGGATATTCCCATTCTAATATCAATATGCAGGTGCAGACCGCTTGTGCATACAATGCTTTGTCATTGGTGGCGTCTTTTACATTTCCTTAGCCTACATCCCAGTTCTTCAATGTCTTGAAAGTGATTGTGTGAGCAGCAGGTAAGGATTGACTTCAATCAGAGCTGGAAATTTTTCCTAATATTAGCACTAAGGAATCTGTTGTTAACTAATGATTGTCTATAAATGTAGCAGAAAAAAGGATCCTGGTGTGGTTGACTCTCTTTTGGGATTAAAAATGATAGATCACGTGGTCAGAATACAGTGCATTGAATTTAACTGTCGTGGGTCTTTTTGTCCTATAGACTCAGTGAGAGGTTTAGATACAGTATTATCACCTTTATTTAGAGATCACTCCTTCAGCTACAGAACCTAATGGGGGATGCAGCTAACTGCAAGAGAGTAGTCAGAAAAACTTTTAAGAAGCAAACACAGATGACAAAATGGTTTTGCAGTATATTTTACATATTAAAGATAAGGATAATGCCTCATTACCTCACATAATTCCAATATCAGGTTATCTGGTTTTCTAGGCACTTAGAACTTGAGGTTGGAATATTAAATTGACTACTAGACATAGGAATATTCATAGCAGTAAATAGGAATAGCTGAAAGCCTTAGGAGGTAAAAATAAATAGATATTAAACACAAGAAATTTAAAAAAGAGCCATATGGAAGAATTTCTTTTCAGAGCAAATAAACTCACTATTGGTTGCCAATAAGGGTCTTTCTACATGGTAATGTTTATTATGATGACCCCAAATCATCAATAAAATGATGATTAGATCAGTGTAATGTATTTGAGAATGCAAGGAAGTGCAAATTATATTTTAGAAGAAGTTGTGTAAAAAGAGTTGAAATTAACAAAAAAAATTTGATATTAACCTTCACTTGTGCGGAAAGCTTATTCATTGTCTAGGGGTCATAGTACTTTGTAAAGCAGCCAGGATTTTCATAATGGGGGTTAAAATTTTCCCCAGACTCTTAAGTTTTTAAAAATAATAATGAAAAACCCAAATTTGAAGCTTTATTTTCTGAGCGATTCTATGAAAGAAAAGAGAGACCATAATAGCTATTCCCTTTTTAATCATTTGCCCTTTCATTTGTATTGTTTTATTTTATTTTTCATGAAAATTTTGACATCTCATGTTTTCTTGCCCTTCTCTCTTCAGTGAGCCATTTAATGTCTATCAAATGTCATGTTACATGTTATAATAACACCACATGGTTATATATAACGCCATAAAATATATGTATGTGACAGCTAGTCATCACCATTCCAATGATGATGATCAGGTTCTATTATACATTTTAAAAAATCTATATGACATTTACATCATAGGCTACTTCTGTGCTCATCTCTGTGGTGGTAATTTTTAAAATCATCTTTCTTTTTTCTTCTCTTTCAAATTAACTATTGCATGGAAAAAAATAAAAAGCAAAAATTACGTTTGATGAACTCAAAGACACATTTTTAAAATCTTGTATTTTTTGTACTAAACATTGGTCAATGCATAAATGCTAAGCCATCTGAAGCAACTTATCTGTGAGCATAAAATAATGCTTCCCAAGCATGTTATATTGGAAAATTTGCAAGAAAGAATTTACAAAATAAGTACCAATCTCACACTATTATCTTATGGAGAAGTAATATGAAAGCATACTGTCTATATTAAAGCAGGAAATATTGTTGAACAAAATTCAAAAAAAATTATGAAGTAAGAAATAGAAGAAAAAGTTGTACTGTCAGGTTTCAGTCTGAAATGTTGGTTCTCAATGTGCTCATGGCCAAAGAATGACAAGACATGCCAAATTAAGTCAAGCATGAAAATGAGGTTTATTGAGGAAAGATAGGATTATAGAGCAAGAGCAAGATATAGGTTTACAAAGGATGATACATACACCACAGATGATGACCAGACCCATTGTTGCAGCAAAGGGAGAGCAAAAGGAAGGGACCAAAAAAGGGGTTGGTTATGGTCTCAGTCTTATTGTAGAGTGCCTGGATTGGGACCTCCCTGTGGCTCAGATGTCACCACGGAAACACTTTGATCGGACAGTGGGAGTTGCATGACCTGTGTCTTACCACGCATGTGGATTGTTCTAGGCCAATTTCTGGAGTCTCTGATACCCATGCTGCTTGGCCCATGGGCTAGAGAGTCCTCTGCATTCTTTTGCAGCTGGCATGCTAAGTTCTGATTGGAAGATGTGTAGGGTGTTCCCTCCTCCCCCAGGTATGGCAGTAGCTTAAGGCAGAATTGAGGTGGAGCAGGACCAAGATGGGGGCCTGGGGCCCACCCTTGTTCTTCTTCCTAGGTGGAGAATTGCACCAAAGCAAGGCATAAACTTTCATCCCTAGGAGACCTGGAATCCCTTGCTAACTACCTAACAGTACCTGGAAAATATGAAAAAGTAGAGAAATTTTAAAAAGTTTCCCATGTTGATGACCTGATAACAGGGTAGAAAACTGGAGTCACATGTGATCTGATTTGCTGGGATCCCACGATAACCACACCCAGGCTCTGAACTACTGCATTTGGATCTGTGAAATGACCTCAGGAAGAATCCTAAGTGGCTAAATTTTGTTCAACAATCATTGTTGTGGGTATTTCCAGGTGAAACCCTTTTGTTTATTTCTAGAATCTTGTGCTATGTTTTTAACAACACTTAGATATTTTCAGGTGCTTCATAAAAAAAGTCACACAGTAACCATTTCACCCAATTGTAGCAGAGAGCCTTTAAACAGAGCTGAAATGTCTCAATCATTTTCTTTTGATATTTCTCAGAAATTAGCTAAATTAACACCACTTCATAGTGTTAACACTATCAGAACTTAAAATGGTGGAGACAAAATGCTTAATATTCCAAGCATGACCCAAATACTCAATACAAAGAGATCTGAGAGAAAAGACTTTTGCTGAACTCTCTGTAGAGAGCTAGAATTGAGAGGAAAAAAAAACCTACCAAAAATAACCAATAAATAAATAAAGTAAAATAAAGAAACAAAACCTCAAACCAAACCAACCATACAAAAACTCAGTGGTTACCTAATGTATATCTTATGTCATTTTGTTTCATGCTAAAGGAATGACTAGCTAATTAGAATTTTTGAATAAAACTTTGTGACTCTTTTTTTTTTTTTTTTTACTTTGCATCCTCTTAGTCAGGTATCCTCAAATGCTATTCGTGCCAATTGTCTCAGAGAAAAATATAGACTAATTAAAATGCTAATCTTTAGTAAACACATAAGTACTTGCATGAAAATTAAACACTTGGGTGGCTAATTCATGAATACGTGCTCAGACATCAGGAACACTGCAACTAGTGTGGACTTCACAGTCTTGGGCTTAACAGCCTCGTCTACATGTCAAATCCACTTCAGGGCTGAGTGTATCTACCATTGAAATCACCCAGTGGGCCTTCTCTCAAGAGTATCTAAGGAGAAAAGAAAAGTGATGTGCACTTTGAGAAGATTATTTAAAGCCTGCAGATTCATTAGGGAAGAACTTAATTGTGATCGAATCTATAATCCTTTCAGTTCATCCCATAAATAATAACAGTGTGAACTCTATTGAATCACATGGCCTCTTTTGCACAAACCTATAGAAGAGAGTCCTCAAAATTGAATAGATGGAATTGAATGGACCTGGGAAGTGGGAACTAGAATTTGATGGACAGCCTTTCACCTCTAGGTTATTGGTTTGTATCTGACCCAGGTGATGAAAAGTCGTTGTTCTACAATGGCTGTTTAGTAGTTTTCTGTGTAACGAGCTCTTGGCTCCAGTCCATTCCTCAGTGGACAGGTGTCTGCTCGCATTCCCAAATCACCACTCCACTTGTCAGTCACATTTGAGGTCAAGGGCTAAATAGGAACTGAAGCCGAAATACTTTCTCATTCTGACGAGTACAGGCCTTCCTTTGTTGGTTGACTTGGTTGAAAATGAAAACTGCCATAGTTACTGTTCGTGTTCTGCCTATTTTCTATTTAAGAAGATTTTATTGTTTAGGAATTCTGTCATAATGAAAAATTATTATGTAGTTGAAGGTACATGTTTTTATTGTTGCATATCATGAAAAGAGAGGTGCCTAAATACACTCCCAGCACCAAAGGACATTAAAGTTTAAATTTATTTGTTTAACTGTAACAGGGCTGTATCATACTCAGAAAACATTAGCATCTCGTTTTAATTCACTGACATAGGAGAATTGTGATATAGGCTCCAAATATTCAGTGATAAAACTGGCAGTTAGGAGATAGCCGGAAGCTGAACATTATATTAACTTTTTGACTAGAAGAACAGCTTTCTTTGTGTGGGAGGTAGAAGATGATATGTAGAAAAATCTCTATTCAACGGTTTCTAAGATTTATAAAGTGGAGATAAGCTGCTTTAACTTAAACATAGTTTAAATACTTTTGTTCTATAATTTCCACCATTAAACAAATATGGATTTATACTTATTAGCATTTCTGGAAAAGTCTGTGGCATAGAGTGACTGAAGCCAGAGAATTCAGATGTCTTAATCCTGAATTTTTGAGAGCATCCTCAACCACTGACTTGTGGTGTGATTTCCTGCATAAATTGACCTGATATTTCAGACAATGATATGTTTCAAGTCAGAGTTATACAGCTCTAGTTCACTTGCTTCTGTAGACCTGCTCTCCATTCAATTAAGAAAAATTGTATCAACTTAGGTTATCTCATTTTCTATCACAATGAAATTTATTGCTAAATACATTTCTAACTTATTAGAAGTGACTGGATTGAATGACAGACTTTACAGCAATCTTAATCATGTGCCTTCTCACATATTTTTAAGCCTGCATCTCTCTGTGTGATTAAAAATTGCCAGCTAGCTCATCAAACTGTCTCTTTTACTCACAAATTCTATTGCTATGGTTCTTAGAAACTTAAAAATGATAAAATACTAGGAACCCTAAGATCTTATATAAAATGAAGGGTTCTACTATTTTTTGACAGAGATATTTTCATACCTTTGCCCAGTTTTCTTGTCTTACTTTTATATTTGTTTCTCTTAGGGCTATTTAGAAAATCATGCCTTTTTCTAAGCTTTATTGGCAAAAACAAGTGGCAGAATTCCCATGGGACCATCTATGGACAAACATCTATTGGTGTTTTCTCTATGTCCTCACGATATTGTGAGTGATTAGTAAATTTGAAGGATAAATATTTGACTTGAACCCAGATAATACCAACATAGTTAATTTTTACGTCCTTAAGAAACAAGCTTTATTAATGTAAATAACTACTGAACTTTTTGAAATATCAGAAATACCATAAATATTTATTGAATGCCAATTAGGTAAGAACAAGTGAAGGCCAATAGTCTTAGGGAAAAAAATGATGATAAATTTTACTCTGACAGGTAATCAGGATTATTTGTATTATATTCCCTTTCTTTAGTGAGATTGTAAGAATAGAAGGAATATTGTGTGGGGGTACTTGAAACAAGAGATAGACAATTTTATCTTCAGTGATTCTACTGGGCTTGAGGGCATGTCAAAACCCTGACACATGGAGAATCGTATGGCGCCATGTCATCTATGTTTAACTTTTTTACTTTATTCTTATGGTTCTTGTTGATCACTCAACACCTGCCTAATTTGGAAGGGTTTAATTCTCAGGGCTAGAGTGCTGTGGAGTCAGCTAGCTCACAGCAACCTCAAACTCGTGGGCTCTAAGCCTCGCGAGTAGCTAGGAATACAAGAATGCGCCACCATGTCCAGCTAATTTTTTTCTATTTTTAGTAGAGATGGGGTCTCGCTCTTGCTCAGGTTGGTCTCAAAACTCCTGACCTCAAGTGATCCTCCCAACTGGGTCTCCCAGAGTGCTAGGATTGCAGGTGTGACCCACTGCGCCTGACCAGTGCTTTTCTAATACTTTAAATGATGCTTACTGTGGTTGACACAGCTTCAGACCCACAATGCAGGATGCTGGCAACGGAGTGTGTTAAGGGATGCTGCCCAAATTTCTAGTGTTGCTTTAATGTTCTGTCTCCATATCCTATACCAGATCCTCTAACTGAAGAGATTAATCTTCAGAAAAGTAAGTGAGTTGAGTCCACATTCCTTCAGTTTTATTTAAAAATCAGTGGTATTAAGTATAATAACTGTGTGTGAAGTGAAAGTTTTGGGAAAGTGGATCCCCCCTACCCCTCAGAGTAAGTACTATTTATTAATGACAGATGAGTATGGCAATGGAGGAGGACTTGGGTGGGAGCCTACACCATCATCAAGTTGTGGCACATATGCGTGCTTGTGTGTGTGTGTGTGTGGTGTTTTAAACACAACTGTATTCAGCTAATCACATTGGTGGGAAACAAGTCTTGTGGTGGCATTGGTAGGCAGTTTGCAGCAAGTTATTTGGTTTGTCAACTATTGCAAATTAGAACTTTATTAAGGAAGGGATATCAGTTTAAGAGTAGATGGAAGACATTTACTATGGTTAATTCAGACCTTTGAATAGAATACATTTTCTTAGAAGCAGCCATAGAGATAAATGCATCATGTGAACCTCAGAACCAAACTGCTGAATGAAGATATTGGAGGACTGAAGCTATTCATTTCCATTTACAGGATCCAAATTGCTGAAAAAGTCATGGGAAGGCAGGAAAGAGACTTCTTGTTTTTTAAAATGCTCCCTGGCATTTGTCTGCCTGTGCCATCCAATGCAGTATCTCATTCTGCTGCCACCCAGACTCCCATTCACTGATTTGTTTAACCTCAAAGTGGGAAAGTAACTAACACAAATACATTCATTGTCCATGCTCTAATAGAATTAAGATTCCCAATACACTGCCTGCATTTGAATGAGGTTTGTTACACACTAGCTTTTATGGTCACACCCTTTTCCCTTGATGGTTCTTAAGAATGGCAGAAGCAGGAGACCAGAAATTTTGTAAGCTCATAAATATGAAGCACATTGGGTTTAAATAATGCCAGGGTGGTGATACAAATGGACTAATGCCAGGAAGCTCAAAGTTAAAGCTAACAATTCATCCTTACATCACTATGAATAAGAAGGGAGGAGAAAGGGGCACTGTGTTAGTTATAGTTGTGCTGCCAGCAAACTGGGCTAGCTCTGTCTAATGGGCCAGTGTGGCACAGAGCTTTGAATTGCACACTGTTTACCCAGAAAACAGGAAGTCGGTCTATTCTGCTCCAGAAAGGCCAGCTAAATAAATTGGGGAGTTACATAATATTGTTTATTTCCCACTGTACACTATCAACTTGACTGTAACCATTTGGAATAAACCTATATCTAGCGTCCTGTCAGTCAGTGGAAGCAGTTACTATGGGACTGCGTGGGGAGGACCAGTGCAGATTTTCACAAGCTATTCTTGCCACTCTGCTGCTTAGCTGCTGTGGCTTCTATTTCCTTCACCTGCAATAATAACAAGAACCTGAACACAGTCCTGGAAACATTGCAGTAAAGATGATCAGGGCACAAGAAGGTGCTTTGTCATTCAGAGATGGGCTCACTGCTTTGAAACAAAGTGCCACATTTTGATGGCTTTTTCTTTCTCTTTTTGTGCTTTGATATCCTGGAGTTTGCCATTTGGCTATTTGGTGGCTATCTTCAGGGATCTGAATTTTTGTCTGTCTTTTGCCGAAGCAAAACTGGCAGTGTACTTTTGATGATAAGCATGCGTTACATCTGTGGTGGTGGAGAAGCAAATGTTTGTCTTTTTTTTAATGTTAAGGTGAGAAGAAGATACACTTCTAATTAACAATTCTTGAGCAAGTGGTTTTCTAAAACACAAACACTTTTTAAAAATAAAATGACAAACTACATGTCATTTTTCTGCTTGATATGTCACTACATTCAATGTGCCTTGTTCTTAATTTATGCATTTATATATCTTCACAATCTTTAACTCCATGTTTTATTTAAACCATATTTCTTATAACTCTACATTGCATATGTTCTTCTTTACCATATTTTTGTTTCTTTTACAATGGATTTTAGTGCTGAGTCAGATTCTTCAATGCCCCAGAATTGAAGAATGGTAACCCATGGTTGTAGGCAATGACTCTTTGGCAGCCACATAAATTCTTCTGGACTCTAGATTCTCTTTGGAAATAATTAAACCTGAGGAATATTTGAATCCTTGAATATCCTGTAGATGTATACACTTATGACTTAGACTTGTGACTCCAAAGACAGCACACATAAGGGTATCCTGCTGGAGGCCTATTCTTTTTCCTAGCATGTTTCAAAATATAATAATAATGATGAAGATACCATTACTGTTGCTACCACAACTAGCTCATAATAGTTTATGCAGTTCTCCCTATGTGCTGGGCACTGTGCTAGGTGCTCTTTGTGAATTATTTTATCTAACCTTTATAAGCAACTCTATGGTGTAGGTATTATTACTAATCTCACTGCATCAGTTAGAAATGCTTACAGCTGCAAGTGACTGAGAGCTCAACTTAGCTTAAACATAGGTGTTTTATTTTTCTTACACAAAAAGAAGTTTGGAGATAGGCAGCTGTGGATAATTATTCTGTGGCTCAGTGATGTCAGGGCTGGTGTCTCTGGGATTCTCCAGGCCTTTCCCTCCAGTGGCAAGATGGTTGCCACAATTTAAGACATCTCTTACACATTTAAAGCAAGAAAGATAGAGGCAGAGGGAGAGGCACCTACCACTGTCCCTTTTATAGGGAAGCAAATATTAATAGTTTCCTAGTGTCTCCCATAGACTGTTGATTATATCATCTCACTAGCCAGAATGACATCAGGTGACCAACCTTACCTGGAGGGAGATCTGGAAAGCAAGTTGTTAGGTCTTTTACCTTCTATGGGTAAAGGAGCATGGCATTGGGTTAGCCATACTAAGCATCTGCTACTCCTACATGAAGGACAGGAGGGCAAGGCACAGATGGGCTGACTGCCCACTTTTAAGGAGCTGGTAAGTGGCAGTGCCAGGGTTTGATCTCAGGCTGTCTGATTCCAGAGCCCATATTCTTAATCAAGATGCTGCACTGCTTTCTATATTTCTTTAGTTCATTTTCTCCTACTTATGGGAGGCTTGGTCACCAAAAGAGATGCTTAAATAAAATAGTTCTCATCTAATTTCAATCTAGGACTACAGGACTATTCCAATATTAGTTTAATTTATACAGCCCTTACTTGCCACCATATTGCTAAAGATGGAAATCTCTGAAGCATATTATCTAACTGTATTTAAACAGGCTATCATCTTGTCACTTTCATGTGTTGTTGAAGAATCTCACCACTTATGGACAATGACTGTTATTTTTAGAGTGTTAATTTCTTTTATTTTTTTCCCCTGCAAACTGAGTATGCCCAAGTATGCATTGTAACCTGTAATTAACAAGCTGTCTTATTGCCAAGCAATTCTTCCTTCTTCTAACCACAAACTCAGTAATAGTTTTCTATTCCAGCTAATCATAAGAGATATTAATGTATTTTCTCCTAATTAAAAAAATAATATCAGAGCTTCCTCACACTTTTAAGGTCCCTTGGTTATGAATTTGTCAGTTTTTTTTATTTGACCAGCAGTTCGTTGTAATTATGGACATTTTTGGGGATATTTGCATATCTTTCCAAAATATAAGGATGCTAGTAGATACATAGGGATCTATTTACTACAAAATAAAGCAATATGGAAGGGTTTTCTCCAGTTCTCACTGACACGCTTTTCCCTGGCAGTTGCTAGTGAATAGAACAGGTATAATATCTAGCAATACCACATATATTATACGCTGGTTTTATTTGGTTCATAATAAAGGTGATGTATTCCAATTCCAAAATGGATGAGACTTACATAAAGTCTAAAAAAAAAAATCGAACAACTTTATGCTGTGAAGGTCCTAGAATATGTAAACATAAAATATGTAATCTATCTTTGATTTGCGCCATAATGCTCCTTTGCTTTGAAATCATGGCTGTATTACCAAACTGACAGTTTTAATGGAAAAAGTGGCTTTCAAAAGCTGCTGTTGAAAACACACTGCATAATTCTCTAAGTCGTGAATATTTTACTACTAACATATGCAGGGAGGCAGTGAAAACACACTGGCATTTTATTCCCTGCAAGCTGGGATGGGGGAAATTCACTGGTGTTAAAAAACTGCATGCTTGTAATATGATAATATGATGCGAATTCATAAATACCTATGAATGCACACTGTTGTTATTGGCAGGCAAGACCACTTCATAGAGTCATTTGGAGGATGATTAATGGGTATACTTTCGTTTGTAATTTGCTTATTCAGCAAACATTGATCATATTTCAGGCACTGTACTAGGCTCAATATACAAAATCCCCCACAACTTCTGTAAATGAATTCAGTCTAGCGGCAGTGTGTCAAGCAGAAGGCTCTGCATGAATGCTGCAGAAGAGGCACTTGGAGCAGGATAGAACTCATGAGCAGGGGAGCGTCCAGTGCAGAGTTCCTTGAGTTTCTTGCATCCTGTGGAGAGTATGTTTGGGACAGGGCACAGTTGATAGCCCTGTTTGACTATGTATAGGCGGTAGACCCTGCCCTTCCATGGCTATCACTATGGGGTGAACATGAGAGTGGCCTAGACAGTGGTGGTTGGGGGACTGAGAGGTAAGTATTTTGGGATCAGATGCCAAGAAGTCTTTGCCTTTTTGATAATGGCCTTTCTAGCTGGAGTGAGATGATACGTCACTGTGGTTTTGATTTGCATTTCCCTTTGATTAGGGATAGTGAGCATTTTTTAATATACCTGTTTGGTCACTTATATGTCTTCTTTTGAGAAATGTCTATTCAGATCTTTTGCCTATCTTTAATTAATTAATTAATTTTTAAATTTTTTGCTTTTGAGTTGTTTTAGTTGCTTCTATCTTCTGATATTAACCCCTTGTCAGATGTATAGTTTGCAAATATTTTCTCCAATTCAGTAGGTTGTGTCTTCACTCTGTTGATTGTTTCCTTTGCTGTGCAGAAGCTTTTTAGTTTGATGTAATCCCATTTATCTATTTTTGTTTTTGTTGCCTGTGCTTTTGAGGTTTTATCCATAAATCCTGTCCAGACCAATGTCATGAAACATTTCCACTAAATTTTATTCTAATAGCTTCGTAGTTTTGGGTCTTGCATTTAAGTCTGTAATCCATTTTGAGTTATGAGTTATACTTTTTTTTTTTTTACAAAATTTTATAGTTTTGAATCCAGGAAATCCATAAATGATGACAATATATACTCCCTAATTAGGAAAATTTGCACAGAAATTGAGTGGACAAGTTTGGCTCACTTTTGGAAAGGACAGAATTGTGAAATTCAAATGTGTTTATGAAATTTAAAAACTCTCATATATCATTGTCACAATTATATTACAATCTCTTAGCTAAATGAATATTTAGTTAGTGACCAAAGTACACACGAAGGTAATTAGTATCTTTTCTAAGTATTCTTCCAAGCTAAGCATTTTGGTCAGGTTTTAGATATTTGATCTTTAGAAATAGATACAGACTTAGAGAAAAAAGATTATACAGTTGAGTTTGGAAAAAGTCTATCCTCTCCTGTTTCCTCAATCTCTATTACTATTTTTTGGGGGATTGCCTCTCGTTTTTTTATACAATCTGTGTCAATACAGCTAAATGTTGATTACCCAATAAAATTTATGAAAACTCTGGATTCCATCTCACTCTTACTTCCTGCTATCTATTTCAGTGTCCATTGACTTCTTGACAACAGGCATGATGGTGAAGAATGAAGAGTATTGTAGACTGATGTGTCCCCCAAAAACTCATAGGTTAAAACTCTAACCCCTAATACTTTTATATGTGGACTGTATGTGAAGATAGGGCCTTTAAAGAGATAATTAAGGTTAAATGAGGTCATAATGGTGGGAATCTAATCCAATAAGATTGGTGTCCTTATAAGAAGAGGAAGAGACACCAGGTATGCACTCACAGAGGGAAGGCCATGTGAGGACAGAGCAAGAAGGCCGCCATCGGCAAGCCAAGGAGAGAGACATGAGGAGAAACTCAGCCTGCCGACACCTTGATCATGGACTTTCAGCCTCCAGAATGTGAGAAAATAAATTTGTATTGTTTAAGCCACTCGGTCTGTGATATTTTATTATGGTAGCTTAAGCAGACTAATACAAGAATAGAAGACTGAAATGAATTAGCATGCTTGTTGATAAGTAAATTTTTGCAAAATCCAGGCTAGGGAATGGATGTAAGTATCATGATTTATTCAGTGGTTTGTAGTTCTATCTGTAGCTTAATGTCTTGTGGCTTACTGGAATTTTAGAAGTGACTTAGACAAAACCTGTAAAAAGGCTTAGATTCTAATTTGGCATTCCTGGCAGATGGCCGTCTCACTTTTGCTGAGACATCTCTGGTGATGGGGAACATTTGCACTCTCAAGAAATCCTGCCATTGAAGCTATTTGTCAGGTAGAAAACATTTTCTTTTCTTTTTTTTTATTTCAGGAAAATATGAGAGTACAAACATTTTGGTTACATTTTATATCTTTGCCTCTCCCTAGCAAGGGTTAGCGGTATGCCCCTCCCCTCCACAATGCTCACCACATCCCTCAGTTGTGAGTCTACTCCTCCAACCCCCTAATCCCTGGTGGACACCACCACTATTTGAGCACTGTAGTGTTAATCAGTCAGTACCAATTTGATGGCAAGTACATGTGGAGCCCATTCTTCCGATCTTGTGTCACCTCATTTTGGATAATGGGCTCAAGCTCAATCCAGGATAACATAAGTGGTGCTAGATCACTGTTGTTTCTCATAATTGAGTAATACTCCATTGTATACATATACCAAATTTCAATAATCCACTCATGAATTGATGGGCACTTGAGTTGTTTCCACCTCCTTGCAATAGTGAGTTGTGCTGCCATAAACATTCGGGTGCAGATGTCTTTATCGTAGAATGTCTTGTGCTCTTTTGGGTAGATGCCTAATAATGCTATTGCTGGATCGAATTGTATTCTATTTTTAGCTCTTTGAGGAATCTCCAAATTCTTTTCCACAGAGGTTGCACCAATTTGCAGTCCCACCAGCAGTGTAAGAGTGTTCCTGTCTCTTCACATCCTCGCCAGCATTTGTTGTTTTGGGATTTTTTGATAGAGGCCAATCTCACTGGGGTTAGGTGGTATCTCATTGTGGTTTTGATTTGCATTTCTCTAATGATTAGAAATGTCGAGCATTTTTTTTTATATGTTTGCTGGCCATTATTCTGTCTTCTTTGGAAAAGTTTCTGTTCATTTCCATTGCCCATTTATTGATGGGGTTGTTTGATATTTTTCTTGTTGATTCCTTTAAGTTCTAGATAGATTCTTGTTGTCAGACCTTTATTGGGTGTGTAGAGAGCAAATATTTTCTCCCATTCTGTAGGCTGTCTATTCCCTCTAATGATAGTTTCCTTGGCTGTGCAGAAGCTTTTTAATTTGATCAGATCCCATTTGTTTATTTTTGTTGCTGTAGTGATTGCTTTGGGGGTCTTCTTCAAAAATTCTTTGCCTAGGCCGATGTCTGAAAGGGTCTTCCCAACATCTTCTGCTAGGATTCTTAAGGTTTCATGCCTTAGGTTTAATTCTGTTATCCATCTTAAGTGGATTTTTGTAAGAGGTGAGGTAGGAATCCAGTTTCATTCTTCTGCATGTAGCTATCAGAGAAAACATTTTCTTATATTAATTTAGCATTTGTGTGGCAGAGACTGCTGGTTGTCCCCCATTGTCTATTCTCCTGGTCCTTTTTAAGTGGTAGAACTCTGATTATTTATTTATTTATTTATTTTCGTAGAAAATCGGCTTTATTTGTCGCTTATCCCAGTTGTGCTGTTTTGGCGTCCACAGTGACGGTCCCCTGGAAGCTGGTTGGGTCCCCTGCCCCCCGCCCCGCGGGTACCGCAGGACAGTCGCGGCTGCCCGCGGGGGCCACAGCGCCCGGCGACGGGCGGGAGGCGCCGGGTCGCGGAGCCCTCGCTGGGGACGGGTCTGAGCAAGGCCACGAGCGGTGGGGGGGCCGGGACAGGGGGGCGGGGGTGGCCTCGGGCCGCTCTGGTTCTGGTTCTGCCTCGCCGGGTGGCTCTGGGCCCCGCCCCGGCTCGGACAGGGACAAAGGTCGCCGGCTCTGCGGGTCGCGGCGGGGGCGCAGAACTCTGATTATTAACTAGATGTGTGACTTCATGGAATAAAAGTATATTTTCCAACCTCCCTTGCAGCTGAGTATAGACATATAGTATAGACATATTACAAAGTCCTGGCTAGTGGAATATAAACAGAATTTGTAAATGCCTTCCAGGAAATATTCTTAAATAGATAGGGTATTACACTTTCTCACCTTTTTTTTCTTTCCTGTTGACTGGAATGTAGACCTTATGGCTAGAACTTGAGCAACCATCATAAACCATGAGGTAGAAGACATATGTTGAGGTGTCGAAAACCTAGGTCTCTGACGGTGGAGTCTTCCAAAGAACCTGGACTGTTTATTTACAGATTTTGTTTACTTAAAAGAAAAAAATTCTCTCTTCTCTCAGGTAAGTTATATTTTGAGTTTTATGTCACTTACAGCTAAGCCTACTTCTAATTGGTTAGCTAACTACACCTATGCAATTTCTACCTGTGTGGCCTTGATCTACAATTCTGAATTATTAAGCCATTAAATGTGAAATGTCTGATTTCAAATAAAAAAGTTTAATTTATTATACCTCAAACAAGAAGCAGTACAATTAGTCAAAGTATGTGCCTAAACTATAGGCACAGTCTTGCCATCTTAACGGTAGCTTGTTTATGCCAACTTGGAGAGCAAGAGGCAATGAAATCGTGAATGTCATTTTCCACAGCTTGTTGAGAATTGAATATTTTTCTTTGCAAGAAGCGGTCCAAAGCTTGAGAGAAGTGGTAGTCAGTTAGTGCAAGGTCTGGTGAATACGGTGGATGACAGAGAGGTTCCAAGTCCAGACACTGTAGTTTGGGCAGCGTTGTTTGTGCAACACGTAGTTGAACGTTGTCTTGCAAGAGGATTGGCCTGTCTCTGTTGACCAATATCGACTGCTTAATTGCAAGCATGCTCATCATTTCATACAATGGTTGCAGTAGACATCCGCTGTAATGGATTGACCAGGATTCATGAAGCTGTGGTGGATAATACCAGCATTGGACTGCCAAACAGAAAACATTAACTTTTTTGATGAATATTGGACTGTGTTTTGGCACTTCATCTTTATCCAACCATTGTGCTGAATGCCTGTGATTGTCAAAAAGAATCCAGTTTTCATCACACATCACAATGCTGTATAGAAATTGTTCTCCTTTATGTCGTGACAGCAAAAAAGGCAAACTTCCATACAATTTCTCTTCTGATGCTCATTTAATTCATGCAGCACCCATCTATTCAGCTTCTTTACCTTGCCCATTTCTTTCAAATGGTCCAATATTGTTAGAATAGTAATGTCAAATTTTGCTGCTAATTCACATGTAGGTTGAGATGGATTTGCTTCCACTGCAGCTTTCAGCTCATCATTATCCACCTTGGTCTCAGGTAACCCACATGGCTCATTTTCAAGATTAAAATCACCAGAATGGAACTTCTCAAACCATCGACAGACTGTGTGTTCATTAGCCACATCATTCCCAAACACGTCGTTGATATTTTCAGCTGTTTGTGCTACATTGGTTCTATGGCAGAACTCATATTCAAAAATAACAAGAATTTTTGACTTATCCATGGTTTCACAAAAATTGCTCTAAAAATTTTTGGAAGATAATCACAAGCCAAAATGTGCATTTGAAAGAATGAGGATGTACCTTCACAATAAAAGAAAAATGAAACAAAACAAAGCAAGAAGTGTCAAAGTGAAATGTCAGAGATATCAACTGTCAAATTTAGGACTTAAGGAAATTGGACATTCCATACCTAATAACCTAATACATGGTACAGAACAGGTACAAGTCCATTTCCACATGATAGACATAATATTTGAAGACTCTTATCCTGTCCTCCTGAGGTCTGTAAACTAAGTACAGTTGACCTTCCATAACTGCAGATTGAACGAATCTAAGATTGAAAATATTAAAAAAACACAATAAAAATAATAATACAACAATAAAAATGATACAAATAAAATACAGTATAATAACTATCTACATAGCATTTACATAATATTAGGTATTATAAGTAATCTAAAGAGGACTTAAAGTATGTACACAGATTATATGAAAATACCACACCATTTTATATAAGGGATTTGAGTATCTGTGGATTTTTGTATTTGTGGAGGGTCCTGAACCAATTCCCCACAGATACCAAGGATGATTTTATAACTGATACTTCAACTGTTCCTCATAAGACAGAATTTTAGGTCAGGCAGAGTGGTTCATACCTATAATCCTAGTACTTAGGGAGGCTGAGGCAGAAGAATTGCTTGAGCCCAGGAGTTAGACACAAGCCTGGGCAGCATAGTCAGACCCCCATCACCTACATCTCTATAAACAATGAAAAAAAAAAAATCTAGCTGGGCATGTTGGTGCTTGCCTGTAGTCCTAGCTACTTGGAAGGCTGAGATGGAAGTATCCCTGGAACCCAGAAGTTCAAGGCTGCAGTGAGCTATTATATGATCTCACCAGTGTACTTTACCCTGGGCTGCAGAGTGAGAGCCTGTCTCTTGGGGGGAAAAGAAATAGACATAATTTCAAGCTTTCTGACTATCTTAATCATTCTCCTGAGGCCCTGATTTACTCAGGCATTCTTTATTTCCATAAACTGAGAGTTAGCTGCATTGTACATATTTCATAGAACTAGAAATGATACAAGTCAGAAAATATTCCAGTCTTCAGTGCAGCAAAAGGAAATGTTTGGTAGGGAATGACCTAAAACTGATGTAGAAATAATTCTATAACAGAACAGATTTTTCAATTTATTCTTATTCTTTAAATCATAGGTCTCAATTGCACTAATAGATGAATCAGTTTGTATAGTTTCTTGCCTAATAATCTTTACCAATATCTGACTATTAAAATTACCAAAGAGGAGAGAGAATCTCCATTTTTGCTGAGGAGAAGTAAGTAGATATTTTAATAGGTAATTTGTTTCTCACAATTCTGCAGCTGGTCTGGATGGTAAACTGGAGCAATTTGCTACAGTCTGCAATGTAGAGAACATTCTTTAAAAGCTGTCTTTTAATAATAGCCTAACAGGTGTGAGGTGATATCCCATTATGGTTTTGATTTGCATTTCTCTGATGATTAGTGACATTGAACATCTTTTCATGTACCTTTTGACCATTTTTATGTCTTCTTTGGAGAAATGTGTTTTCAAGTCTTCAGCCCATTTTAGAAATCTGGTTATTATAATATTTTTTTGCTATTGAGTTGTAGGAATTTTTTATATATTTTGGAAATATTTTAGACATTAACCCTTTATTATATATAATTTGCAAATATTTTCTCCCACTCTCTATGTTGCCTTTTCACTCTGTTGATTGTTTTCTTTGCTATGTAGAACATTTTTAGTTTGATGTAGTTCCACTTGTCTATTTTTGCTCTTGTTGGCTGCACATTTGGAGTCATATCCATGTAACAAAAGACAGCATATGTTGCTAATGATACGGAGAAATTGGACCCCTTTGTCCACTGTTGGTGGGAATGCAAAATGGGGCAGCAACTGTGGAAAACAGCGTGGTAATTTCTCACAAAATTAAAAATAAACTACCATATGATCCAGCAATCCCACTTCTGGATATTTTTCTTGAAGAACTGAAATCAAGATTTCAAAGAGATATAGCACTCATATGTTCATTGTAGCACTACGCAGAGTAGCCAAGTTGTAGAAACACGCTCAATGGTCCACTGGTGGATGACTGGATAAAGAAAATATGTTATGTACATATGACAGAATACTATTTAGACTTAAAAAAGAAGGAAATGCTGCCATATGTGACATCATGGATGAACCTTGAGAGCACTAAGTGAAATAAGCCAGCCACAGAAGAACACAAACTGCATGATTCCCCTTATGTATGTGATATCTAAAATAGTCAGATTCATAGGATCATAGAGTAGAATTGTGGTTGTCAGGGGCTTGATGGAGGGGGAAATGAAAGTTGCTAATCTATGGCCTAAAGTCTCATTTATGCAAGATGAATAAATTCTAGAGATCTGCTTGCTGTACAGCATTATCCCTATAATTAACAATACTGTCTTACACAGAAAATTTGCTATAAGGATAGATCTCATGTTAAGTTTTCTTACCACAATAAAATAAAATTCTTTTAGGAAAGAGACCTTTTACTTTTGCATGCCTGAGTACTTATAAGCTTGAACAAAAATGCCTTTGCGATGTGCACATCTTGGGTCTGGGTCAGCCAACCAAGAACATTTACTGAGGAATTAAGTTGTATAGATAACATATTCCACTGGATTTTTATGAAGTGGAAGACAGAATTTTTGCCCTTGAAAACATTTTATGTAATTATAGACTTTTTGATAATTGTCTGAATGAATCTAAAAGAAACCCAAAGAACTGAATAACCTCAGGGGTAGAATATGAACTGTATTAGGAAAGAGACGAGGTCTGTTTTGCCTACTGCTTTAAAATAGTACCAAGCACAGTGCCTGTCACACTTCTTGTTATCCTGGTTTATTTTGTTTTAGTTTCTTTTGCTTGAATGGAACAGGAATTTTAAAGTATATTCTTCTGATTCAATGCCAAGTGCAATAAACAATGGTAAAACCTATACCTATTTTGATCAGTATCTATATAACATAAAGTACAAATGGAGATTTAGAATTATTTAGTTGACTAATCTGGCAAGTTTGTCCAAATTTCTATTGATGTATTTGACAGACTGAACAGATATAAATAAACATATATTAAAACTTCACCTGTCTAAATTTTGTTTATGTAAAGCCATATGCATTCTCTGAGAGATTATAGTAGTCTATTATTAAAAGGAATTGCTTATGAATATATAATTTTAAACTTTGATTTTGATATAATTTTAATCTTATGGAAGAGTTGCAAAAATATTACAAAATGGTCTCATATACCTTTCACCCAGCTTTCTCAATACCAAAATCTTATATAGAGCACAACTGGCAAAATGAAGAAATTAACATTTGCACAATACTATTCATTTAACAAAGACTTTGGATTTTAACAATTTTTTCCACTTATATACTTTTCATTCCAGCATCTAATCCAGGATCCCACATTACATTTATTTGTCATATCACCCTAGTCTCCTCCCATCTGTGAAAGTTCCTCAGTCTTTCCTTGACTACTCTCATGACCTCAAGACTTTTATATGGTACTGGTCAGGTATTTTGTAATGCCCCTCAGTTTGGGTTTGTCTTATGTTTTCTCATTATTATATTGAATTTATACATTTTTAGGCAAAATACCATAAAGGTGATATATCCTTCCCAGTGCATGTTATAGTAGTATTTCACAAAGGTATGTTTTGTTACTGTTGATATTAACTTTGGTCACTTGGTTAAGGTGGTGTCTGCCAGGTTTTTCCACTGTAAAGTTACCATTTTGCTCTTTGTAATTCAAAGATATTTATTTGGGGCAAGAAACTTTGAAATTATGCAAATACTCTGTTTCTTTTGAACTTTTGCCCACTAATTTTAGCATCCATCAGTGGATGTTGCCTACAGCAATTATCATTGTGGTGTTTTAATGGTTATTTTCTATTTCCCTCATTCTGTGTACATGCATATTAATTGCAAAAAAGTGAGTAAGAAAAGTCCCTTCTGGTCCATTTATTTATAAGTAAATAAACATTTTAAGTAAATAAAAATATAGAATCAAGGATATTTATTTTATTCTTTGGAGTATAAGCTGATATTATTATTTATTTTGTTGCTCAAATTGTTATAGATTTGACCATTTGGCATACTTTCCGGTTGACTCCTATAACCTTTGTACATGCCTCCATCATTTTTTGTGTATGTACTTCCTTATTTTCTAACATCACAAGATGCCCCAGGCTCAGCTTGTATTTAGCCTGCCTCAGCCTTGGAATCACTACTTTTCCAAAAAGTCATGGTCCGTTTTAGTAGAGAATGGCACTTAGAAACCAAGATGTGGATACTAAGTGTGCTCATTCCTACTGGGGTATCATTGCTTATAGTCCTTTCTAGCAGACTAATTTAGGAAATATATGTATGTATAGCATCCATACACACACATATCTATATTTGTTTTTATATCTTTCTATCTGTCATATATTTTACAAATAGGCATGAGTTTATACTAACACCAATTCAGCATCACAAAGTTCCGGCTAAAACCTTTTACCTTTATAGCTTCTTCCTTTCACAGTGAGAAACATAGTTCTTAGTGCCTACAATATATTTACTAACTTATTTTATCCTATTATTCACGTAAAGTAGTTTCAGGATTACTGATTTGTATCCCTGTGGGGGGGAAAAGTATCAAGTGGAGTACAGAAATATGATATTTGTATGTAGTCCTTTTTGTCTTTAACTTACCATGTCTAGTCAAAACACTATTTTCCAAAGTTGCTTAGGTCAGCTCCTTTCTTATCTATCTATCTCAGTGTGGTTATGTGATTTATTTGTTTTACTATTAGATTAATTTGTCAAAATCTGCATTAATTTTTGGGTTCTTCTCATGTCTTACTTTATTTTTGAAAAAAATTTATGTACTAAAAAATTCACTTTGTGTTACACAATTCTGTGGGTTTTGACAAATGCACAAAATCATGTGTATAATACCACAGTTCTTTACACCCATTGCCTCCCAAATTTCCTTCTGCTGCTTCTTTGTACTCAACTCTCAAATGTCTATTTTCACTACTAGAAAATTAACTTTTTGAGATCATACCTTTCCGTTTCCATTTTTGGATTCTAAGTGCTTATAGCGCTAAGTTGATCTCAGTAAATGCTTGTTGAATAGTCTGTGTCCTAACAGCTAGTATATAATTGCCACTGATCAAAAAGCTAAATGAACAAGTACTTCCTTATTCATATATATATAGTATATATATATATATGACAAAGGTGACATGAAATGGCATTGTTTTGTTTGGAGATTGAATCACTTTATTGCTACTAACAAATCTTACTAAAGTTCAGTGGCTTAAGGCAATGAACATTTATTTAGTTTAGGAGTCTGTGGATTGACTGGATAGTTCTTCTGGTCTGTGCCAGACATGATTGATCTTGGTTGGGCTCATTCACGTTCTGGTGGTCAGCTGGAGTCTGGCTGTTCTAGGATGGCCTTACTCACTTGTCTGGCCAGGCTAGTCTGAGCTTGTTTCATACAGTAATGGCAGGGCTTCAAGAGAGTTAGCAAGTAAAAGTGTGCAAGGCTTCTTGAGTCTTAGACTCAGAGCTAGACAGCATCACTGTTACTGTATTTTAATGGCAAAAGCAAGTCATGATTAGCTCAGATTCAAGAGGTAGGGAAATAATCTCTACTTCTAGATGGGAGGAACTTCAATACCAAATTACAAAGGGCATGGATGCAGCAATCAATGTATCACAGAGTCTATGTAAATACACTTGAAGACCTCATAAATGCTCAATGTAAATATTAAACTATCCTATCCCCTGCTGGCTATGACAACATGTGTTTAGTTTTTTTTTCCTGCTTCCCCCTACTCCAACACAACTTGTAAAAAAATCTGATACTAGAAAGCTGATATGAGACTCAGACCCCAAAATTGGTTCATCAAGATTGAAGAAATAAATTTCCATTTGTTAGTCACACTTCATCCTCTTTGCCTACCTTGTTATTTCTACCCCTTTTGGTTATACACAAGTTCTTCAAATCTAAATTCGTAAGCTCATTGAATAGAGTGAGTAAAATGATCACTGCATATTCAATGTGATAAAAGAAAACTTTCAGAAAATTGCAATCCTAGAACTGAATTATTTGCTGAGAATGTAAAGGCTTGATCTTATATTTCTTCTCTTGGGTGCTTACTTCTTTGCTAAAAGGCTTAATTACTTGTACACAATTACTTGTATAAATTAAATCATGTTGTTTAATACTATTTCTGGTATTTGAACTATTTTTCTTATAGTCACTCCATTCCAGTCAGAGCTTTTCATAATATTCTCTAAATTGTTTTCCCGTCACGTTCCTCACACCACTCTTGGTGACAGCTTTCAGGAGAGTGCAGTCAGTTTTGCTTTAATAGTTATCCTAAGCAGTAAACAGTGATGGTGGATGTATCAGCACCAACATGTTTCAACAATTGAGGATACTTGAAAAGGAATGGTTAAATTGATGCACCAAAGTTTGATTTTTGCTTCAACACTTTTTGTTAGTTTAAGCAAACAGCTATGTACAGATGTCTCGAAGTCCTCAGACAGCCTCTGGAAAATTCAATATATACTGAATAAAAATGTGTGGGAGAAAAGAAAATGATACCCAGAGTCCAAACAGGTGCATCAGGCAATGCATTTAATGAAGTTGCTAAATTATGATTGTGCAAAACAAGGTTTCAGTAGGAAAAAAACAGGAAAGTGATAACTATGTGATTTGCAACAATTGTAAGATGTGTGTATTGCTGTCTTTAGGGAACAATGAATTATTCTAATAAATCCTACATCTATCATGGGGAGTAAAAATCTCTTTAACTATATTTAATAGCATTAGTTTAGAGGCAAATGATATTAAAATGACTGAACATTTGGGAATAAAACAAAAATTCCCTATACTTAAAATCTTTTAGTCATTTGCTAAAAAGGTAATTCCTTCTTATGATAAACCACTCAGGAATTGTACCTTTAGGAAGTGAAGGGGAAATAGTCAAGGCAGCATGGTGGTCCATTGTCCTAGGGCATTGATTTTTTCAAACTGGGCTTTAGGGATTCCTAGAGTGTCATGTCTCAGGAGCTGTCATATGGGGTCCAGCTGGTGAGGACCCGCCCTGTTCTATCAGATCTCTCCATTACTATCCACCATCTACCATCACTGATCTATGAGGTAACTTTAATTACATTTGTTTTGTATGTATGAGATTTATTTGGGAAAAAAAGGTCTAAAGAAAAGGTAAATTACTATCCTGGAATATAACAAAGAAAGAAAGAAAGAAAGAAAGAAAGAAAGAAAGAAAGAAAGAAAGAAAGAAAGGAAGAAAGAAAGAAAGAAAGAAAGAAAGAAAGAAAGAAAGAAAGAAGGAGAAAGAAAGGAAGAAGGAAGGAAGGAAGGAAGGAAGGAAGGAAGGAAGGAAGGAAGGAAGGAAGGAAGGAAGAAAAGGGCTGAATTCATAGCATACCCTTAATTTACTATGTCTAATTATTTGGGTAAGGCCAAAAACACAGGACAATGGTAAGCAAATATAAACCAGAATATGGTCGGGATGTGCATGTGTTTGTAACACTCTTTACTCAAATTTACCTCAAATGGAAGTAAATCAAAATTTAATAGCACCATTTTAAAGATGTTTAGAGAAAGCAGGCATAGTGCACATGAGACTAAATATCTTATAATCATGCAAAATATTGGGCAACTAAAAAGAAATCTTTAATCAACTCTTCCCTCACAGAGGAGCAATTTGAATGATCTATCTTTATACAGTTATTAGATGATAGTTCCCAGGATGTTGAATTTTATTCACAGTAAGATTTTTTAAAATTATAAGAAACAACATAACAAAGGATAGCTCCCTTTACCTTTTTTGAAAACAGTCAATGACAAAAAACATAATTATATCTACTGACATCATCATTTCATAAAAGAAAGTCTATTTTAACACCAAAACTGTAGGAAAGATGAAAATCCAGATAAAATAATATATAGTAGCATGCTATCATCTCTCTGTCTGTGTCTCACTCAAACAGATTAGTCCAAACTATTTCCTCTCTACTTTCCAGTGGTGCACTAGCAGTGGGGATCTAAGTTGTTTGTAGTCTTTTCTACTGATAAGAAGATAGAACATTTTTCAAAACATTCTGGCAAGGTGGTTCATTCTGGCACAAAATGAATTATGGCTGTCTCTATGATGTCCTGGTCATGCAGATTACACTAATCAGTTTCATTTTGTGTCACAGTAGGATAGCTGGAAGAGATCCCTAGAATTTATTTCCACTCCCTAGATATGTCTAGGTTTCTCTGACTTGACCCACGTATTTATGGTTAGAGGATTTTATCAAAACCACAAAGTGACCTTATTATAGACCAGATCTCTGATCTCTTAACATTCTATTAGAGGCTCTGTGAGGTAGAGGTAATAGGAAACATCGATAGGCTGCTTCATATATTTCAGGCAGAACAGTAAGAGCTTTACATATGTGTGCCATTTAATCCTCATATAATGCTTATTTGGTAGTTATTATTACCTCCCCTTTACTAATGGGAAGCTAAGAAATAGATACTGTAATAAACTAAATAACTTCATAAGAACACAGACAGAAAGAGAGAGAGAGAAAGGAAGACGTAGAAAAGGGAGAGGGGGAGAAAGAGGGAAAGAGACTCTCACTTTCTACAGTACTGCAGCCTGAGGTGGCAGGGCAGTGGATAGGTGGGTGGAAACATTTTTAAACTCTTTTCTTGGCAGACATGGTGGTTCATGCCTGTAATTCCAGCACTTTGGGAAGGCAAGACATGAGAATTGCTTGAGCCGAAGAGTTTAAGATCAGCCTGAACAACATAGTGAGACTCTGCAAAAAAATTAAAAAATTAGCCAGGTATGATAGCATGCCCATAGTTCCAGCTAGTAGGGGGTCTGAGGCAGGAGGATTGCTTGAGCCCAGGAATTTGAGGCTGCAGTGAGCTATGATCAAAAAAGGAAAAACAAACAAACAAAAAAAAAACCCAACACAACAGATTCTCTTGCTTCTCGCCTCTGTGGAACATTCACTGCACCACTACTTCCTCTCCTGGCCAGAATCAGTGGTAACGGCTGTTGTGCAGATATGCGGGGGGGGAGGGTCTGCTGGGTTGGTCACGTGGCCGGGTTTCAGTCTTGCTGTGGTGAGGAGTGGATGCAGGTGGGTGCTGGCTCACAGCTGTTGTCAAGCAGCTACTCTTTTACCCTTTTCTCTCAAACACCTGGTATTTAGCCCTTCCCCAGTGGATATTATCAGACATAGGAACTGGTATAGGCAGGGGAATGTGAGCTAACAAGTAAAAATTACTAAATGCCTGTGGAGTATAAACCCCAAAAGAAAGACAATCGTGGTGGCTACTGTTAGTTTTTTACAAAATTAATTCTCCCTTTCTTACTACATTTGACTTCATTTCCAAGCCTCTATTTCAGTTAGGTTTGAACGTGTGATTAAGTTTTCCATCAATGGAATATAAACAGAAGTGACGTCTACTGTTTCTATCCTTGAGTCTTAAGGTGCTGACATGCCTCCTCCATGCTTTCTCTCCTTTCTCCACTGCCTGGGACCCAGACTTGGTGGCAACCTATTTTCACATGTAGGTTATTCCAGTGACCTGGGGATGGCTGAGCAGCTCAGTGGAAGGAACCTGTTGTTGGGAACGATCACAGTAGGGGCACAGCCCCATTGACCAGGGATTCCTTAGACCTGTCACACGAGATAAAAATAGTGTCTGCATTCTTTAAGCCGCTGCATGTTGGGGTCTTTCTGTAATAACGCTTTAGCATTATCCTAACTAATCTAAAACCAAATTGGAGCCGGGCGCGGTGGCTCACGCCTGTAATCCTAGCACTCTGGGAGGCTGAGGCGGGTGGATCGCTCAAGGTCAGGAGTTCGAAACCAGCCTGAGCAAGAGTGAGACCCCGTCTCTACTATAAATAGAAAGAAAGAAATTA